>JAEBDU010013430.1:4125845-4143758 GCA_016802625.1 Heliconius numata | reverse complement strand
CGCCCGCCCCCGCGCCGCCCGCTGCCCTGCCGGCACCCGCGCCGCCCAGCGCCTGTGCTGACGTCACGTGCCCGCCCAGGTCCCATTGTAGAGGTGGTGAGCTTATTGTTTTTTTTTATTTAAAATAATATTTTGATGGATGGGCCATTTAATACCGTCTAGTTTTAAATGCAAAGGTTGCCAATTCAATCCGCACTTAGGGTATTCTGGTAAAACAAAATGTACTTATGAATGTTGCTACACAACAAAACTGTAATGTCTAGAATTTCTAAGACAAAGTGTTTTGTCGCTATGTTCTTTTCCTCTTACTCTGATGTAGAAAGGAAAAACATTGTTAAAACAAAACTGAACAGTGGAGTATCAAAACAATAACTGATTATTGCTTATTAATTTATTATACAAAAACTAGGCATGTCAAGCAGACACGGTAAGAGAATTTTTAAATCAAATATATATTTAACACTAGCTAACCTGCTGCGACCTCGCCCGCCCATACTACACAATTATTTTTTCTCTCATCTGTATTAATTTCGTAATCTAATAACATTATCATTTTAAAGACAATATTTATATATTGACCTGGGCGGCTGATTTATGTACTAAGGGAAATAAAACAAATACTAAATGTTAAAGGACATATGCCAAAATAAAATAGTGAAATTTACATTTAAATCGGTCGAGCCGTTTCTAAGATAAGCGTTTCTATTACATAAATAAAAATGCTACCTATGATAGATTTTCTCACGTATCTTCTAATTGTTGTTGTAATTGACAGGTATGCCAACTGTGGTAGCTGGTGTGATGGTGACCAAACAAGTGTTATGTGTGTGTGACCTCGGGTATTATGGTGAGTTGTATATGTGTGTTTATTGCATTAACCTTTACCAATTTATAATTTTTTTATGAGTTTTGTAATTAATATTATTATTTTATGAACTAAAACTAACATTTTTATTAGCTAAGCTATTGATGGTATGTTTTTAGATGTTTTCTCATACAAGCAAAATAAGTTGTCATAATCTGTGTAGGTGCGCCGGGTCTGGCGCCCAACTGCAGCTCGCTGGAGGCGGCGTGCGAGGCGGGCGTGTGCCTCAACGGCGCCACGTGCGTGCGCGCGCACGACCGCCTGGACTGCGTCTGCGCGCCCGGGTACAAGGGTTAGTCAAGTTTGTTGTTATTTATCTATTAAGTGATTGTTCTTTATGTCCCTCTTTTATTTCAATAATGAGGTATAGCAATACATAAGCAATACAAATTATTCAACTGTTTTGAAATTACTTTACGATGTAATATAAAATATCTTTCAACACATTTTTTTATTTCTGTTTTCAGTCTACAATTTATATGTTATTGTATACAATTAAAAAATACTATTTATAACTATAAAATTTCAACAATTATATAGGTAACTTGAACATTTCTTAGCTCGCGTCCTCAACATGTAAAGCGGTAGTGCTGCTGCCGTGCTCTAGTTAGGATAAGAAGACTTAGATATAAGGTACAGAGCCTCTGTGAAACCCTGTGCAACTATGTGCAAGTTGTACAGCTTCTGTGCGCCACCATATCGTCTGCTCTGTTGATGAATGATCTGTTGTCTTGTTTTGTAATTGTGTCCATAGATGTTAAATGAAGGCTTACAATGAAATATTTCATTTTATAGTCAGTCATTCTGTTGGAAGAGCTTTTGTTCTGAAATGTACATATTATTCCATTTCATATTGTAATGCAAAATACACTTACAAATATATTTATTTTAAATATTATTTTAGTCACTTAAGTAACCATTTTGGGTTATCGAACATTACTTTCGGCCTGTTAGATCTTACTTTAAAATAACATTTGAAGTCTTCATATAAGTAGGAGTTATTATTTTTGTGATGAACAGTGTGCACATTTCAAATTAAAGGAATGTTAGCTGTTTAATTCTTTTACTTATTCATTTAGGTCGTCGACGTTTTGAAAATCTATCTATATATATCATCTGTGTACTCATATTGTTATTTTATGCATGTGCTTTAAGAATGGTCTGTGAATTTGTTTGTTTTTGTAATAGGTGTAGGAAGTTTTTATGTTTTCTATGTTTTTCGTTCATTTATTTCCATGGCTTAGTGTTTTATGGGAATGTCAAGTAATAATTAGTTAGTATTGTTAATTAGTAATTAATTAATTATTGATTAATAAGTAAACAAAATGTAATATGATTTTTTTTTATCTTTGTGATGGTTTGGTTTATTATATTAGGTATTTGAAAAAGAATTGATGTAAATCTTTAGTACCACATCATTAGAAATATTGCCGCTTATCAGTATATGGATAAATATTTTAATTGTAAGAGAAGTAGAATAACATATAATAGTATTAGTTATCTAGTATTAAAATTTTACTTAATTGTGTAATATATAATGGTTATCGTATATAGGAACATACTGTGAGCTGGGTCCGGCGGGCAAGGCATTAGCGGAGCGCTGCGCCGCCGCGCCCTGTCTTCACGCCGTCGCTTGTAGGGACCTTGTGAGTGTTGCTTTTATTAATAAACTATTTGGTTATGTATGTAAGTATATATAAAAATGTATTTTGTTTCCATTAATAAATAGTCTTCTTTTTCTTTATGTTTTTTGAATAGGCAAGACACTCCATTTCCCACCTTTATCCCACCATCTAATTTTAGAGTACAATTGTCATGTATTAGCCACTGCGCCCCAAAGACCTGAAATGTATAAGTTCTGTTCACGCAGGCAACTGGCTTCTACTGTGAATGCGAGCCCGGCTGGACGGGGCTGCGCTGCGACGCCGTGGTGGGCGGGGGCGGGGACGAGGCCGGCGCCGGCGACGACGCGGTGGAGGGCGAAGCGTGCCACTGCCTCAACGGCGCCACGTGCCGAGGCGACGCGTGCGAGTGCCGGCCCGGCTACGGCGGCCTGCAGTGCGAGCGCGCCCTGGACTGCAGGGCGGCCTCGTGTCCGCCTAGACAGGCGAGTGTCTTCTTATATTCAAGGGGACATGGTGTTTAAATTCTTTTAGCACTTTGTAACCTACTTTAAATACGACGAAATTTTTAATTTGACTGATGACATTTTTTTTTGCTTATTATGAATTCTTTTTTTATTGGTAAATATTGAATATACATAAACGGCAATGTTCTCCATGGTGCAGGAGTGCGTGGAGCAGGCGGGCGTGTGGCGCTGCGCGGCGTCGGGCGCAGACAGCGCGTGCGCGTCGGCGCCGTGCCGCAACGGCACGTGCCTCGCGCTCGACGACGGGCTTGTGCGCTGCCAATGCGCGCCCGGGTACAACGGTGAGTGCAGAATATTTTATATTTTGACTATTGTCGACCTTGACTTAATTACAAGAAAGAAACTTGTTGAGGGGCTAGTACAATATATTAAAAATATAGTTTAATTAGGTGGACACTATACACTGCAATAGTTGAATAAGGTTCTGTCCTCTTTTTATTTCATTATAAATAACATGTAATGAAGGATAGCCGTTGTATATTTAATAAATATATCAATAATTATACTATACTAGCGACCCCCTTGCGGCTTCGCCCGCTTTTACTACTGGATTATTCATATAATGTATGTTTGCAAAGCACTTAAGATAATGTGAAAATTAATTAAACCCTAATGCAACCCGCATTTTCGTAGTTTCAATAAGGATTTTCCAATTGTTTTACTCGGCAAGGATTTTTTAGTAGGTACCGTAATTTTAAATCTGTGCTACTAATCTTTTCAAGTACTTATTAAAATATATTTAAATGACTATTTTTAGATAGTTAAATGACTATTTTTAAACGGAAGAAATTATAAACAAAAGCCTACCTACTAATAACTACTACAAAAAATATGAATCCAAATATATCGCGCTGAAATAATACATTCCACTCCAATTATCCAATACGTGCAAACGCATCTAAATCTTCGTTGCTATGCCTCTATAGGTCGGGCGGGTTTTTTTTTTCGAGTTTGTGGCTAATGCTGAAGAGGGTATTCTGTCCCTGATGAAAAGCAAGCACTACATGGCTGCCTTTGAAGAAAATTAAATAGAATGCATTGGCCGGGAATCGACCCTGGGCCGCCCGCGTGGCAGGCGTGCATTCTACCACTGAACCACCGATAACTGCTTATGACGCGCTTGTATAAGCAAAACGTCGCGGGGCGCGTTTCGCAGCAAGGATGTTTTGATATTGTAACAACTTCTAAAGTACTTATTAAAATGAAAAAACAGTAAAGGACAGTTTTGATCTACATTAAATGGCCAACGTAACTAATGTACTTATTTATATGCTGAGAGTAAGGGATAAGTAAAACTTGAGTCGGCACAGCTGATGAGTCAACTGCGGGATGTGTCAACAATTAAATGCGTTTTTCTCTAAAACTATTCGCAATTTCGAAATAGTGTAAAAATCAAATTTTATCTTCGTTTAACGTAGAAAATTAATAAAGTATTTTAAAGGATAAGGATTAATACCATTATGGAAAAATATCCCTCACAATAAAAAATATATTGAAATTACTATTTTTAGACAGAAATATGATCACTACACGTTATCCTTAAATGATAAAAATATGCTCTCGCGGACTTTTTTGTAGATCTTATTAAGAGGAACAATACTCCAGTACATTATTTTCATGTAGTACTTACCATTAAAGCAGCGCATGCGCGAAAGTGTCTCAACGGGTAGGACTTTAGACACATTTATCGTATTTATGTTAATTTACATAAGAATGTACAAATAATAAACTATATATAAACCTTCCCTGAGAAATACTCGACCTAATGGTGAAAACCGCATAAAAATCCGTTGGGTGGTTTAGAAGAAGAAGAGTTAGAAAGTTCAGACAGACACGAAAAGCGACTTTGTTTTATAAGATACTAGCGACCCCCTTGCGGCTTCGCCCGCTTTTACTACTGGATTATTCATATAATGTATGTTTGCAAAGCACTTAAGATAATGTGAAAATTAATTAATTATGCAACCCGCATTTTCGTAGTTCCAATAAGGATTTTCCAATTGTTTTACTCGGCAAGGATTTTTTAGTAGGTACCGTAATTTTAAATCTGTGCTACTAATCTTTTCAAGTACTTATTAAAATATATTTAAATGACTATTTTTAGATAGTTAAATGACTATTTTTAAACAGAAGAAATTATAAACAAAAGCCTACCTACTAATAACTACTACAAAAAATATGAAACCAAATATATCGCGCTGAAATAATACATTCAACTCAAATTATCCAATACGTGCAAACGCATCTAAATCTTCGTTGCTATGCCTCTATAGCGGGCGGGTTTTTTTTTTCGAGCATGTGGTTAGTGCTGAAGAGGGTATTCTGTCCCTGATGAAAAGCAAGCACTACGTGGCTGCCTGTGACGAAAATTAAATAGAATGCATTGGCCGGGAATCGAACCCGGGCCGCCCGCGTGGCAAGCGAGCATTCTACCACTGAACCACCGATGACTGCTCATGACGCGCTTGTATAAGCAAAACGTCGCGGGGCGCGTTTCGCAGCAAGGATTTTTTGATATTGTAACAACTTCTAAAGTAATTTTTAAAATGAAAAACAGTAAAAGACAGTTTTGATCTACATTAAATGGCCAACGTAACTAATATACTTATTTATATGCTGAGAGTAAGGGATAAGTAAAACTTGACTCGATACGGCTGATGTGTGAACGGCGTGATGTGTCAACAATTAAATGCGTTTTTCTCTAAAACTATTCGCAATTTCGAAATTGTTTAAAAAGCAAATTTTATCTTCGTTTAACGTAGAAATTTAATAAAGTAATTTAAAGGATAAGGATTAATACCATTATGGAAAAATATCCCTCACAATAAAAAATATATTGAAATTACAATTTTTAGACAAAAATATGATCACTACACGTTATTCTTAAAAGATATGAATATGCTGTCGCTGACTTTTTTGTAGATCTTATTAAGAGTAACAATACTCCAGTACATTATTTTCATGTAGTACTTACCATTAAAGCAGCGCATGCGCGAAAGTGTCTCAACGGGTAGGACTTTATACACATTTATCGTATTTATGTTAATTTACATAAGAATGTACAAATAATAAACTATATATAAACCTTCCCTGAGAAATATTCGACCTAATGGTGAAAACTGCAACAAAATCCGTTGGGTGGTTTAGAAGAAGAAGAGTTAGAAAGTTCAGACAGACACAAAAAGCGACTTTGTTTTATAAGATATAGGATAGGATAAAAATATGTAAGGTTCCATACCTTTTAAGGAAAAACGGAACCCTTATAAGATCTCTTTGTTATCCGTCTCTCTGTCAAGAGCCTATATCTCAGGAACGCGTTTGAATTTAAACTCGATATCTCCAAGATAAAGGGTGAGTCATATTGAACTTTCCGATTTCAATAAGGTGTGTATTAAAAACAAAGCGACATGCAGTAAAAATTATTTTATTGTTTGAAAGCACATAACATGCAGTTTTAATTTAGTTGGTTTTAAAAATGATATCCTGTAAATGTCTACCTCCATTGACCACACACTGCTGAAGCCTTTCCCGGAAGTTGTCCATTACTCGTCGAGTCATATTCAGCGGAATAGCATTGATTTCTTCCGTGATTGCAGCCTTCAGTTCATCGATGGTTCGGGGACGATGCGTGTACACCTTTTCCTTCAGGTAACCCCAGAGAAAGAAATCGCAGGGGGTTAAATCAGGTGATCTCGGCGGCCACCCAACGTCACCTCGCAAAGAAATGAGATGACCGGGAAACATTTGTCGCAGGATTTCCATTGAACGCCTGGATGTATGGGCTGTAGCACCATCTTGTTGGAACCAGTATCGAAAATTCTGTTTGTTGACAGTTCCGGCGAGGTGAAAATGTGCCTCATCACTGAAGATCAAAACAGCAGTGCGGGGGATCTGCTGAATGTCGCGGCATAAATTTGTTCGTGTGTCTAAGTCTCTAACTGTTAATTCTTGCACTACCTGAATCTTGTATGGGTGAAATTTAAGGTCTCTATGCAGTATTCTGCGGACACTACTGAAAGATAATCCTAGTGAAGCGGCATGTTTCCGAACAGAACGCCGAGGGGATTGTTGAATTGAAGCCCGCACTCTATCCACGTTTTCCGCTGACGTTGACGTCCTAATTCGGCCTTGTGGTCTTGTTTTTAATGCTGATGATGTTGCTCTAAAATTTGATACCCAATTTCTGATTGTTGGTCCAGTGGGAATGGGATCACGTCGACCAATAGCAAAATGTAAACGGAACGCACGCTGTGTTGTGATCACGGAGCCGCCATTTTTAATAAACTCTTCAACTACGAACGCACGATGTTGTCCCGACCAAGCCATTGCTCACACTAAAACTGCATGTCATGGTGCGTCTAATGACACCATCCCCACCCTTCTACTCCTTCCCTTCTTCGTGCAACGTCCTTCCAAAACCGGAAAGTTCAATATGACTCACCCTGTATCTAATCAAAATTCAAACCATATACTCAAATCTACGGCCACTTGATTTAGTTAAATAATCATATTTCTATATTCACTTAAAAAAAATGGCAGTTTATATCGCAAAAAGTGCATATTTCGACACTGTAAAAGTTATCAAAGTCGATTGGGTGCGTCCGGTTGACCTAGAATTATGAAATTTGGCACCTAGCATCTACATGTACTAGTTCATGTAGAATAACGTTCAGCAATGTAAATTTTATAATAAAATGAGAAAATTTTAAAATATACAATAAAACAAAAAATTTTTAGATTGTTAGATATAATTTGTTTTTTTATAAACTCTTAATTATAATAATGCAAGTTTTAACATTTCGGATGATAACAATTTATTTTTAAAGCAATGTATAAAATAATATTAAGATATATATATAAATACTAATTAAATAGGAAAAAATAAAACTCTTTTAATTATAATTAAAGCTCTATTTATTATTTGCGATGTAATCTAAACTTAATCTACTGTTCACCTGCGAAAACTTTTCCCACCATATACGCTGGGGTATCTCTTACTCTTTTACCTTTTAAATTAATAGAATTTGGCAATAAGGAAGGGTAGCGACGATGAATACCTCTCGCTTCTGGTGTCCAAGCACCCACTGTACATGTGGAATCCTTCTTAGCTGTCACTGACACCCACCCTATGGATGATAGGACTATATCACCACAGCATGCCTTGGGCCCTTCTCCCTCGAATTTGAAATCTTTACTATATCTCTTTAACCCTGGCCAGTTTTCTAACCTTTCCAATCCTCCTGAAGGTACAGCAAATAACTCAGATCCTATGAACTTGTCGTAAATTTCATCAGCCACGTCAGTCTTTAGAACAGTGATGGGAAGGTTTTCAGAGCAAAATATTGTGAAACGGCACGGATTTGGGGATTGAATAAGGTCCACTCTGGCTAACCCTGCAATTAAAAGTGTAGAACCTGGCCACAAGTAATAACTTTGGGGTCTTATGAGCTTCTTTGGTATAGTGAGTAATAGTTCTTCAGTGCTAAGCAGTGACAGGACTTGGTCAGGATGTATAACACCAGGAGTGTCATATAACCACTTACTTTTCTTAAATAGCTCATGTTTTTCATCTAATACAGTCAAAGGTTGACGCTTCTCAGCAATATTGTCATTGTAAAGTTTATACTCTGTAAAAGTCCTGCCGATATGACCTATTAAAGATGGCACTTCAGTTGCTTTCGTTCCAGATAACTGCTCTTTACGTATCACTTCCTCAGTTCTTAATAATTTTGCATCTGACTGAAGTCTTTTACTCCGTTCTTGAATTTTCCATCCAGATGGCCTGTTAATTGGAAATTTCAAGAGATTCAATGTAGTTCCAGGCCACCGACTTACTGTCGCTCTCTTAACTATGTCTGTAGCATGTACTTTACAGTAGTCTGATTGTAATAAAGCATTAAAAAGCGAACTTTTGCCAACATTTGTACATCCTACAAGAAAAACATCCCCTTTGTACAGCCATAGTTTGAACATGGCAGATATTAAATCTTCAACTCCATAACCAGTTTTTGCTGATATTAAAGCTACATGTTTTATATTTGCTTCTTTTAGTCTAGTTTTTTTTATTTCTGATACTAGAGACTGTTTGATCCTTTTCAGATATCCTATACTGTCACCTGGTAATAGATCTACCTGAAATATAATAAATGTTGTGTTAGTTTTTATTCTTATTATAATTCAATGAAACTTACAATATTTCAATGTACATTTTCAAGGTTTGCAGTAAAAATAAGAAAAGAATGTAAATTATTCATTATCACCACATAAAATATTACCTTACCTTATTAGCAACAATGAAGAGAGGTCTGTCAGTGCCTATAATGTCTACAATGTCAGGCCAGATAGAGCAGGGAAAATCTAACAGATCTACCATTAGTAGAACTAAGGACTTTAAATGCCTGTAAATTAAAAACTTATGTTAGCTTACTTATAAAAATTACCAGTTGAGGCCAGTTATGGCACAGGGGCACAAGCAAGCAACAGTATACAGTATCCAAACTGTCACATTGTACCACACAGTTGTTTATAGACATTTAAATAAATATGTATTAGTTCACAAAAATATTTATTTTCAAAGAATTCACCTAATAGATTGCAATAGTTTCTCATATTCTTCTGGTTGTACAGTTACATCTAGAGCAATATTATATTCTTTGAGAAAATGACATCGCTGGCATTCTAATGTTTTCAGTTCGTCAAATTCTCTCCCCTTAAAAAGTTCACTTGGTAAGTATCCAGGTATGGCTGGTTCATTGCAATGTAAGAGAGCACCACAACCTCCACAAGGAACCTGGCTGATTGGCGCTGTTGGGTCAGGAGTTCCATAATTTTTACACCAAGTGTTGTCATCACCTTCATCATCACTAGCTTCTTCTTCTATGTTGTCAGAGAGACGAGTATCATCAAAATGTTCATAATTTGTCATCCACTTGTTTATGGAAGATCTATCAAATTCTTCATCAGATTTTGTCTTTATACTTTTTTGTTTTGATATTTCAATATCATCCTGATTAATGTCAACTTCAGTTGCATTTGCAAATGGTAGTTTAAATACTTTTGTGGGTTCTTCAACTACTGTAGGTTCATTATTTAAAAGTCTCTCTTTATCTACAAAATACTTTAAAGACAGTGGTAAAGGAGGCAAACTTTTTTCTTCTAAATCTTTATTTCTCTCCCGTTTGGCTTTCGAAATGGTTTTCATATAATATTTGAAGTGACCAAGTTCTAACTTTTCATGTTCTAAATATGAGCTAAAAGTAATTTTATCTTTATATTGTTGTAAATAATCTTGAAATTTATTATTTTTATAGCTGCATTGATCCTTTTTCTTGGTTATATCTCCACTTTGCGAGGATTTCACATGATTAAAACGGCCGAATACACTGCAATGACTACGTAACCTTAAAATCTTCCTTACTGAGTATATCATGTTGAATAACACAATTAAAACAATACAAGCATATTATTTTAGTCTAGATGAAGAATGATTCAATCATTAATCAATACTTTTAAACATTATTTAGCCCATTTTCTCAAAAAATCGATTGTTGTGACATTAAAACACGCGTCTTTGAAAAGCGCTAATGTCAAACTGGCTTTTTTTATGAATGTCATGTGTCACTGTCACCGAGTCATAATGTTGCTATACGCAAATATGTGACAAGAGTGTAATATTACATTATTATCAATGGATAATTATTTTAAGTATGTGAAGGTTTTTAAATATTAATGTTATGTGAATTTATGTTTTTTATGAATGAAACATTGTATTTAATGACTCATTAGCTAATGGTTTGCGCTGTGTGATTGTGTCACAACTGTTTTGTATTCATCGCCGGGGCTTAATCACTTGTGCAAACTGTGAAAGTTAGCTACGTGAAGCTACCTGTTATTTCCATTTACTGTAACAAATTAGTCATATTATCATTGAGATGATATTCGCAAGATGGATAAATGTAGTAAATTTTTTATTATAATTTTATTTTTTGTTAAAGGTTAGTTTTAGTAGGTTTTTTTTAAACTGTAGTGGATTTTTGTGTTTTTGATTATAGTATTGTTTTTATTTTGTTTTCAGGAAGGTTTTGTGAATTGGATGTAGATGAATGTACGTTAATGCCAAAAATTTGCAATCACGGAGTTTGCGTTAATCTTCCTGGATCTTATCAGTGTTACTGCAAACCAGGTTGGTATTATTTACATATTTAGGTATACTATGTGAATATTATTTATTTCCAAAATATTATAAAAATAACTTTTTTATTTTAGGCTATACTGGTGATAGTTGCGAACAAGATATTGATGAATGTTTGTCTTCTCCCTGCAAAAATGGCGGAACATGTCAAAATTTGGAAAATAATTACGAATGTACTTGCGTAGAAGGATATGAAGGTATGATTTGATTCTTAATATGCGAGTCTTTATTTTTTCTTTTTGTATGGGGTTTTTAATAACTTGTTTTCACAGGAAAAGATTGTTCAGTGAACATTAATGAATGTGCAACTAACCCTTGCGCCTCTGGTTCTACTTGCGTGGACGGAATAGCGAGCTACAAGTGTGTGTGCCAAGAGGGCCTCACCGGGCCGCACTGCGAGATCGACATCGATGATTGTGAGGTATAATATTTAAAACAAAAGTATTTTTTTCATGAGTTATTATTTTTTAACATTTTGGTAATAACTAGTATAAATAAATAGTTTTAAAAATATCGTATTCAATTATCGACAGTCCCAACCTTGTGAGCACGGCGGTCGTTGCATCGACGGGCTCAACAGCTACACGTGTGACTGCGCCGGCACCGGCTACACGGGCGCCGACTGCGACGTAAACATCGATGAGTGCGCGCCACACCCCTGCCGCAACGGCGGCACCTGCCACGATGACGTCAACACCTACCAATGCGCCTGCCACCCCGGTTACTCCGGCCGCGACTGCGAGACCGACCTGGACGAGTGCGCCTCCGCGCCTTGCCAGCACGGTGGCGTGTGCCTGCAACGCAGCACACGCGCCCTCTACCGCGCGCGTGACGCGCCGCCACTGTCCGTGGGCCCACAGCCCCATATGCTGCTGCCCGCCGCTTTCTACCAGCCCTTCGCACCCGACGCCGCCGGTGGCTATGAGTGTGTTTGCGTGGCCGGCACCGCGGGCGCGCGCTGCGAGGTCAACGTGGACGAGTGCGCCTCCGCGCCCTGCCGCAACGGTGCCACCTGCCGCGACGGAGTGGGTGCCTACTCGTGCGCCTGCGCGCCCGGCTACGAGGGCGCGCACTGTGAACTGGATATCGATGAGTGCGCGCGCCACGCGCCTTGCGCGCACGGCCGCTGCACGGATGCGCGCGCCTCCTACTCATGCACGTGCGACGCGGGCTGGGGCGGTCGTAACTGCAGCGTGGCACTGGCGGGCTGCCGCGGCGCACCGTGCCGGCACGGCGGCGCGTGCGCAGCGTGGCTGCGCGGCGAGAGCGAGCACCGCTACAACTGCTCGTGCGCGGCTGGCTACTACGGCGCCGCGTGCGAGGCGATCACCACCATGTCGCTGGAGAAGAGCAGCTACGCCGAGGTCAACACCTCGCGCGAGGAGGGCTACGATATCTCCTTCCGCTTCAAGACCACGCTGGGCAGCGGTCTGCTGGCCATGGGCCGCGGTCTCACCTACTTCTTCTTGGAGCTCTCCAATGGCCGCCTCAATCTGCACTCCTCGCTTCTGAACAAATGGGAAGGGGTGTTCATAGGGTCTAACCTGAATGACAGTAATTGGCAAAAAGTAAGCAAACTCCACACATGACTATATAAAAATAATTAAAGAAATAGCAAAAATACCAAAACAACACGTCAATAATTGTTTAGGTATTTGTGACAATCAACTCGTCGCACCTGGTGCTGGCGGCCAACGAGGAGCAGACCATCTACCCGATCAGTCAGAACGAGGCGTTCAACGCGTCGGTGACATCGTTCCCGTCCACGCGGCTGGGCACGGCGGGCTCCTCCTACGCGACGCTCACGCACGGACCCAACTTCTTCATCGGCTGTATACAGGACGTCGTCGTCAACGGACAGTGGGTCAGTCATCTCTTCTAAAACAACTCTAGTTATTAGAGTTCGTTGTAAAAATTGGAATATACTTTGAACCTGTATCTTACTTCAATATAATAATAGATATTTACAATATTTCAATAATTTATTACTAAATAGTAAATGCTTATTTAGAAATATTAGTATTGTAGGTCGTAATATAGGTAGTAATGTTGTAATATTTTGTTCGTTACAGACAAATTATAAAAATAGAAAATTGAAATTAATTTGAACTCTTGTACTAGGTACTACCTGAGGATGCCAACACAAGTCTCCCTCTGGAGAATGCAACAGAAACCGAAAGCGGTGCGGATACCGAGGGCAGCTCAGAGGTGGCAGAGGTTGCAGAGGGCGGCGAGCCGGAGGGCGTGCGGGCGGCGCGCGCGGTTCTACACGGCGTGTTGGCCTCGTGCCCGCGCACGCCGCAGTGCGCGCCCAACCCCTGCTTGTCGGGCGGCGCCTGTGAGGACCACTGGACCACCTTCCGGTGTACCTGCCCAAGACCATATCTGGGCGATACGTGCCAGTACAGTAAGTACTTACACGTTTATACTAATATTATAGATATATAAAATATATTGCTTTGCTAAAGTTTGTATGGTTGAACGCATTAACCTCAAAAACTACTATGAAAATGAAAATGTTTTTGTGTTAGATGTTTCATAAACAACTCTTTATTTTTTTTAATTATCGACTTGGACATAGCTGTGTAATAGCATCAAATAAAAGATAATTTATAATATAGATATAACGCGCATAAGAATGGAATATAAGTAAAAAATTAGGAAACACTCGATACACACTTGTGTCTATGTAAAAAGCCGAGAGAAGTATAAATATATGTAAAGTTCCTTTTTTATGACATCCGTCAGATGTGTATAATTAATTAACAGCCACGTAAGGAATAAAAAAGTGAAAATGTGTGAAGATAAAAGCAAGAATTATTAATTGCTATAACCCAAAACATTTTGGATAAAAATAATAGATAAAAGACAGACGAATAATTAGCTGTAATTGTCGTTTCTCTTATTTACAGGTAACTTGTAACGTTTGTGCATAATATTGTAATTGTGCTTATAATATATCTATTATAATATAAACTCTTATTTACAGTGAAAAAGATTTAGTTAACTTATTCCAATCACCCAACCCTGATATAAATCACATTATAATATATATACAGACTGATAACGATTATTATTGTCTCTATTTATAACATCTCTATTTGGAACATAAAAAATATTAATTATTTCTTACTAAAATAACAATGTGCCCACAGATTACACAGCAGCTACGTTCGGCCAGGAATCCGCGAAACCCCATTCAGTGGTTACAGTGCAAGTATCAGACGCAGCACGACGCGCGGTGCACGCGGCTCTCGATATATCCATGTTTATAAGGACAAGGAAACCCACCGGACAGATATTCTATTTGGGATCTTTGCCCAAGTGAGTAGACGATTTAATTTTACAGAATGATTACCTAATTTCGAAATATATATTTTCGATTCGATAATTTTATTTTCGATTTTAGACTATGCTGATTCGTGTTACCCAGACTTATCTGAGGAACAACTAAATAAACTAGAGCGGTTACAAAATCTATGTATTAGATTTATATTCGGTTTACGTAAATTTGATCATGTTTCTGATCATCGTCGTCAGCTTGGATGGCTTCCTATCCGACATCGCCGAAATTTCCGCATGCTGACTCTCCTCTATTCTATCCTGTACAACTCTCTCTCTCCCTCCTACTTAAAAGATCGATTTTGTTTCCGAGGTGCCGATCCACTTCTTCACCTCCACCTTAGATCCCGTTCTGATAATCTCCTTAAATTACCAACCGCCCATACCCTATTTTATTCCAAGTCTTTTACTATGAAATCTGCAATTCTTTGGAATGAACTTCCTAAAGAAGTTCGACATTCCAAATCTCTATACAGTTTTAAAAATCGTCTAAAAGAGTACTTATTTAATTTAGTATAGTAGTTTATCTTTATCTTTTTAATATTATGTATATATTTTTGAACACGTTTTATGTATGTATGTATATATGTGTAAGTATATATTGTTTTTCAATATATGTATGTATGTATGTATGTGTAAAGTATATAAACATTAAACACTTTTTATGTAAGTTTATTTTTATATTATTGACTTATTTTATTATATATTATTTGCATAAAATTTGCACTGAGACGTTGTCCCCTTTCTCCTCATTACAATTTATCCGTAATGTTTCAAAGGTTGTCTGGTAGAGTTGTCTAGTAAAGCAATAAGACCGCCTTTGCATACGTGTTTTTCTTTCAATTTTATTTGTGTTGTTCTTTGTATATATTTCTTTTATGTGTGCAATAAAGTATATTCTATATTCTATATATAATTTATAATTATAGTAATACTAAAAATTACATATAAATACTTCTATTTTATGGCTCATTAAATTTTAATTCGGCCTTAAAAATATCAATTATTGAGTTTTCCAATAATGACTTACACGTATAAAATGACTAGCGGACCCGAAACCGCAGTTCCGCCCGCCGGAACTATATAAGATTCTTTATTGCATCAAACTAACACATAATAAAACATACACTGCGGAAAGACATACTCAACGGTGGACTTATCTCTAGAAGAGATCTCTTCCAGCCAACCCATGGAAGTGGATAAGTGCAAAGTACCGGGAAAGATAAGATAGTGCAGTGAAATTGAGAAAGTTAAAAAAAATAATAAAATAAAACTAATAGTAATAATAAATATAAAAAATAAATAATTAGGCATGACATATACACAAATTAACATAAATATAGCTATACTATGTAAATATAGCTATGCTATGTAATATATTGTAACATTTAAATATAAATACATATAATATATATTTACTAACTAACTATACAAATATTGATTAAATATATTTATAAAATTATTGTCAGCTTACAATAGAATTAGTAAAATAATAAAAGCCTAAATAATCTAAAAAAGAATAATACGTGGAGACTTATTTATAGAAAAAATAACTGAGTAATTGATATGAAACCAAAGAAGTAAAAGTAACTAAAGAAAATTCTTAATATTAGAAAAAGTACGTAAAATTTTCCGTGTGCGCGTTCATAGATACCTACTCTAACTAAACATTTTTCTATTTTTTGCGAGCAATATCAAGTAAAGTCCGAAATGATCAAAATTACGATATATAAAGTGTATAGCATCGGTAAAGATAACCGAACTGAGATAACCAAACATTCTTTACTAAATATACTTAAATAACATTAATCGGTGCTGATTTAAATTTTTTGCCATGCAAACTTTCATCTCCTATTTCATCCCTTAAGGGTTAAAACTTTTCAAAATCCCTTAGATTACGAAAATATTATATTAGTCCAGATTACGAAAATAAGCATCTGTCCAAGTTACGGCTGTACGTGCGTCTTACCTCAGTCAGTGGGAACATGTCCTTTTATATGTATAGATAATATTTAATTTCATTAACAATGTTACAGATACGGTCAAACAGAAGAGACGTTAGTAGGCGCATCACTCAAAGGCGGCGAGCTGCTCGTACACCTGCGCTTCAACCAGACGCCCGAGGACTATACAGTTGGTGGCACTCGCCTTGACAACGGACACTTGCACCTTATACAGGTAAATCACTAGTATTAATTACTAGAGGTATAGTTGTTAGAACAAACTACTAACACTTCTATACTTGTTTATCTTTATTAGTCATTATTATAAATGTTATGTTTGCTTATAAAACTGTACATTGTACAGCAGTTATTGAGTATAAGGGTGTGCGGCACACCATACACCAGACACAGCTCTCAAAGCATTAATGCCTTTTCCACATTTCCTGCTGAGATATTCAGCATGGGCAACTCCATTCAATCGCTTAACAAGTATTATGCCTAAAAATTTACTGTTTTCTGTTAGATGAATGGAAATATTATCACACAAAATATAAAAATTTGGAATTACCACTTAAGATAGTGCAAGGCAGTATTTAAACGATAAGTCATGTCCTCCACAGAGTTTGAGCTGTAATAGAGGACGATGTCATCAGCATACTGAAGGATGTTGCAAAAATTATTAACAGATAATTCAATAATTCAGTATTTGAGGATCGGGATAACAATTTGGGATTTCCATATTATTTATCAAGTTCCGAAAATGGTGTTTAGATTCATAATTTAATCTTGTAATAAAGGAGTTAGGAATACCATCCTCGCCTGGATTGGTATCCTTTAAGGGCACCTTTTATCAGTTGCAAAATGTTTTGATGTAAATGTTTTGATGGATGGAAGTGGGGATCCATACATTTTGGATGGAAGGAATAGCGGTGGATGGGTCTATAATAGTTTTTTAACAATATCTTGGTTTGAGGATGTTTCCTCACCTTGTCTTTTCCTATTGACTACTTGTGCTGTAGAATTTACATTACCCCAGGATCAGGAGGGTCATGATCCATCATAAAATAAAATAACCTAACTATAAACTAAAACCAATCTAAACTATAAAACAACACAACTACTTACTATTTATTACCAATCACCTTATTAAACGGTTTTATTTAGCTCACCCCGTTTGTTTATTTGTTTGTTTGGGTCAAATTTAGTAATTGAAATTTAACCCTCTTCCCGTTAACCGATTGATCTGAAATTTGGTATACGCCTTTGATTCTGGTGACAATACAATTATCCATATTCAATATTATTGTGAATCCAAGATGGCCGCCGCTACAAGATGGCGGACAACTTAGTTTTTTTCAATCCCATCAATATGGATATCAAATGAAAGGGCTTGTCAAGTAGAATTCAGTGCACTATACAAAAT
>JAEBDU010013430.1:4109853-4125835 GCA_016802625.1 Heliconius numata | reverse complement strand
AAAGGGCTTGTCAAGTAGAATTCAGTGCACTATACAAAATCAAAATCAAAGATGGCCACTGCTACAAAATGGCGGATAATGTAGTTTTCAATCCCATCAATATGGGTATCAAAATAAAGGGCTTGGTAAGTATAATACAGTATACTATACACAATTACAATATGAATCTCCCACCTAAGTCAAGATCTGGTATCCTGTCGAGGATTGTGTGGCTATAGGGTGCCTAAAAATGATACGTCGCTAGGGGTACCACCCAAGGTAAAAGGTAAAAGCGCGCCGAGAACTGTATGGCACTAGGTGGATAAAAATGATATGTCGTTAGCGTTTTCCCCTCAAGATTCAGGCACATCTTGTTGTACATAGCCTTGTCCCTCTATTGGACCTCTGGGGGGGTCGTTCGTAACATTCTCCATTAACCTTGCAATAATGAGGCATCGAGCCTCATTTCAACGAATTGAATAGCATGAGAAATAAAAACTAAAAACTTAAAAATAAAAAAGTAAAAAAAAATTTTTAAGTTAAACGGTTTTATATTGCAGATAAATGTACTAAAAGCTAAAAAATAATTTCATAGAAATTATGATTACTAAAATAAAATCGTGGGGACACTTGCTACTTACCACTAGGTGGGTGAAGTCTCACGCTATGTCTTTCAATTGTAGATATTGGACGTGCCCCACGATTTTATTTTAGTAATCATAATTTCTATGAAATTATTTTTTAGCTTTTAGTACATTTATCTGCAATATAAAACCGTTTAACTTAAAATTTTTTTTTTACTTTTTTATTTGTATGGATCTATTTACACTATTATATATTGTTTCCACTATGTAAAATAAAGATTTTCAACACTAAAAAAAGACACTAATACGTGTGTCAACCAAAACAAACGTCAGCGAAAGTCTACGTATGTGTGTGCGAATAAAGAAATATGAAAAAATCAAGATCCGTTTTCATACAATATCTAAAGCCTCATTAGAAGATTGTTAGTAATATAAGTACTTTAATTTAATATTTTGATTGCAGGTTGTTAGAAACTCTACATTAGTTCAAGTAAAACTAAATGGCACCGAGTACTTCAGAAAATCGATATCCGCAGCTAAACAATTGGACGCTCAGGTTAGTTTAAACTAAATGTGTCATTGTTTATCTTTATATAAAAAAGCTTTGACATTAAAAATAAAAGTATGGAGGATAATATTTATGTTTCTTTGAAAAATCGTAAAAACTCTGGTAAAGCAAATAGTTTTTGTTTTTGCCAATTATGTATGTACATTTTATTGTTGATCATTGTAAACTAAATTTGTCACTTCAGGAAAGTCAGAAAATATTTGAGAAATGAAAAGAATATATATATTTGTGTAATGATGTGTAGTCAAAGTATAATTCTAAATATTAAATTCTATTCCCATTCACAGGTACTTTATTTGGGTGGGCCCCCGCCTACACCTACACCGCCACCGCCCTCGCCGACCCCCGAAACCCTGCCTTCGGCGTCCCCGACCCCCGCCCCCGCCGCCCTCGTGACCCCCGCCACGCCCGCCCCGCCTGCCGCCCTCATGGCCCCCGAGCCTGACGACGATGATTACTTTAAAGGTGTTATACAGGACGTGCAGGTGAGTTGAAGAATATTATGTAACTGGCGGTGTCTTATTCAATATGTTCACTGTAGTTTGCAATTACTTGTTGCTTGAGGTGAATGTAAATTTTCCTTTCAATTAAAATAATTTTTAAACCTGCTCAGGATAAAAAATCACGATTGGTCTGCAATCTACATAATTTCTAAAAACTATAGAACTGACTGACTGTTTGTTCAGTACAACGCGCTCAAATTAGGAACTACTGATTTGAATTGAATAATTATTTTATACGGGGGGGATATTGAATAATTATCTTAATAAATTGAATATTATTAAGTTTAATTATTACAGGTATCAAACGGTGTAAACATAACAGTAGTTGAGTTCTTCCCACTCAAAGTGCCCGGGGTGCCCGCGCCCTTCGGGGAGGTGTCGCTGGACCCCGTAGGGGTCCTGCCCGGCGTGGTGTCGGACGACGCGTGCGCCTCGCGCCCTTGTCTACACAATGCAACTTGTGCACTCACGTGGAATGATTATACGTATGAAACTTTTGATATTTTGATATCATGAAGTTTGATCAAACATTAGCATAATGAGTATCTACGTCTCTTGATTTACTCTTCTTTCTTTGTCTCTTGATTTAAAAAGATAATCTATTGATTAAAGGAATATTTTTCCAAAGTATTGATTGTTACATCTTTGTAAATCTGAATTTAACGCATCTGTTTAGAAGTCAAAGAGGAGTGGGTTCTAATTCACCTAGATTTAACTTTTTATGCAAAATCCTAATATTAAATCTATTTTATGTTGTGTTTATTATATTTTTTTAAAATCATTTTAACATTTAATCCTGTGTTACAGGTGCGCGTGTCCGCGCGGTTACAAGGGCAAGCAGTGCGCGGAGGTGGAGTTCTGTCAGCTACAAGGCTGCCCGCTCAACTCACACTGCCGGAACCTTGATCGAGGGTAAATTATTTTGATGATACCTAATTTAATTTATATAACACTCTTTCTATTCTCATCTGCAATCTATCTATATTTATAGTAAATGTGCTAATCTCGGAATCTACAAAATCAACGGTTTCAAATTGATAAAATATTTTTGGTGTTCAATAATACTCGTGCCATTGAATGTGAAAGTTATAATGCTGTATGCCGAAGAATCTAATAAATATAATTTATCAGATATGAGTGCGTGTCCAACGCGACGTTCGACGGCGTGAACACCACGCTGAGCTACCGGTTGCGCGTGCCGGCGCCCGCGCACCAGCAGCCCGACCTGCAGCTGCCCAACTCGCTCACTATTACTTATAAGTAAGTGCGTTACCACCATTGTTAACCATTACTTTTATAACTAGAGACATTCACACTTTTTGGTTTTTATATTTATTTTTATTTAAATAACTTTCTTATTTTTCCTATATTATTAATATGCCTAGATAATGTCTATATCATTTTCATTTTTATTGCGTTCATTATTTTTCTAATGTATATTTAAATACACAATTAGTATGTGCTTAACTTAAGTATCTTCCTACTATTAATTAAATACATAGTAATATTATGAAGTAATTACATTTATATTCAATAATAATTATCAATGTTAGATATATATATGTATAGATTTTTTTTTTATTTATTTCATTCCTTCTAATGTAATTTATGTATTACCTTTTGTACATAATATACTAAGTCTGCAATTGAATGAGTCTTATTTCATTATATTTAATTATGCACAAAATGATTATAAAATTTTAATATACCTGTAATATATAAATAATATAACAGGAGCAAAGTGGGCGGCACATTATTCCGAGCGGAGTTAGAGGGCGAGGGCGAGGGCGGAGACACTCCGCAAGGCGAGGGCGGCGTGTTCAGCGTAGGCCTGTACAAGGGGCAGGTAGGCGTGCAGTGGCGGCTAGGAGGACTGCCCGCCCAGAGGCGTATGAGGTCCCGTCGACCTCACAACTTGTGGGTCACACTGCGATTGGTGGTGACTGATGGCACTATTACAGGTACTTATGTGTTTTATAATAAAATACATGATATAGCTGTACATTATTAGATAACCTAACAAAGGCTCAATCAAGGATATTATATTAATTATAAAAAAAAGAAAATTAATTTTCGTCGCTTCGTTTAATGTGAATATGAGTCGGATATAAAATGAAAGCAGTAAATAGACTATTGTACATTACTGAAATTAAGCTGGTGATTATAGAAGTTTGTCATTTAAAGTAAAATATTTTTTGTATCAGGTTCATTCCTAGACCCGGACGGGCACGAAGAAGTCGGTCTATCAGACACCATAGACGTGGCCGCGTGGCAGCGTCTGGTGACGCAGGGAGTCATCACACTGGGTGGCGTGCGCGCCTCTGCCGCCTCGTCCCCCGGGCCGGCCTCTACTGCCGCATCGGTGTTGTATACTACTAGTACTGTAAGCTCTTTTCTTTACTTCACGTTTTATAACCCATATAGCGGGGTAACCAGAGGGGGAACCTAGTGTCAAAACACTCCGTTCCCCACACACTAACCAAATTTCGAGACGTTGAGTGACGGAATTCAACGCCGTCTTTTGTTTTATTTCCAGAGCGTAAAATAATTTAAAATATTAAAATAATTTATCCCACCAAGTAGGAAATGCATAGCCATCCATAGCCATTGTGTTTATACTCAGACCAGTGGCGTAGCTAGGGGGGTGCGAGCGGTGCGGTCGCACCGGGCATCAAAAGGAAAGGGGCATCAAAGTCGACGATCACTTTGTTTTTTTTTAGACCTTAGACCATTTAAAGGGCATCAAGTCCTCTAAGCCGCACCGGGCATCAAAAGGAAAGGGGTACCAAAGTCGACGATCACTTTGTTTTCTTTTTTAGACCTTAGACCATTTTAAAGGGCATCAAGTCCCCTAAGCCGCACCGGGCAGCAAATACCCTAGCTACGCCACTGACTCAGACCTTAAAATTGTGGGATGATATACTGTTCTTGTATTGAATTTTCTTGGAGGTATGAGTGTATTGCTAGTTTGTAGGTAGCTTGTCCAGAAAGCGTTTTAGTTTGACTATTTTTTAATCTTCATATTATTAATCAAACTTGTTAGTAATTACTTGCAAATATAAAATAACTTTTTTATTATTAAAACATCTTAAATAAACAAAAATAATATTTAATGAGTATAATATTGTTTATATATCAACAATTGTGAAAAATATCGTGTGTATTTCAGATGGAAAATTCGACTGATCCTAATATTATAGAGTATTCAGAAGGAGATGAATTCATAGATGATAATCTTGCTGGAGAATATTTTAAGGTGAGTTTGTTTATTTTTTACAATCTTTTTAGGTAAAAAATATAATATTCTTTAATCATTCTTTAGTCATTACAAGCACTTTTGAATTGTTAAGCTATATAAAAATGTTAGTAGAGTCAGTACTATGGGTTAGTTTTACTAAGAATATCCAGGAGGCCCATCCGTAATATATTTTTTTATATTAATTTTCTTTTGTTTTTTTTTGTTAGGGCTGCTTGGGCGCCGTGCACGTAGGGTCACTCTTGCTGCCCTTCTTCACAGAGGAGCAGCTGTTTGTGGGATCCGCCGCAGCGCTACTTGCTGCTCAGCCACATTACGCCCTACTGTGAGTTTATTGTTACATAAAGTTTACATATAATTATGTTTACAGATATATTTTAATGTAAGTAATATTGACAGGTCGGGCGCACCGTGGGGCGCCAGCAGCGGCGTAGGCTGCGTGCTGTGCGTGGAGGCGCAGTGCGTGCGCGGCGCGTGCTCCGACGTGCGCAACTCATACACGTGTGCGTGCCCGCCTGGCTTCGACGGCGACTACTGCCAGCGCGACGTGGACGAGTGCGCGCACCACGCGTGCCAGCACGGCGCCACCTGCCGCGACCACGTGGCGCGCTACTCTTGCGACTGCCCTCCCGGGTACTCCGGCCCTCTCTGCGAGGTCGACGTGGACGAGTGCCAGTCGGCGCCCTGCCAGCACGGCGCCGCCTGCCGCGACCTGCCCGGCGCCTTCAGGTGCGAGTGCCCGCCCGAGTGGCGTGGCGAGCGATGCGATGTGCCGCGCCAGCGCACCTGCCAGCACATGCCGTGCGCGCATAACGCAACGTGCGCCGACGTGCCCGACCAGCACGGCAACAACTACACGTGCGAGTGCACGCCCGGCCGTGTCGGCGTGCACTGCGAGCTCTCGTACTGCGAGGTGACGCCTTGTGTGCACGGCACGTGTGACACGGAAGGAGAGCCCCCGGCGTGCGCGTGCGAGCCGGGGTACAGCGGGCCGCTGTGCGACCAGGAGAGGGACGAGTGCGCGGGGGAGGCCGCGTGCTTGAACGGGGGACGCTGCGTGCCGAGACATCGGCCGCCGCTGTGCGAGTGTCCACCAGGTGTGTATATGTTGTTTTAATATTTATTATAAACTATTATAATAATGAAATACTTGCAACATGTTTTTTTTATAAAAAGTTTTGAAAAACCGAAATTGACTAATAAACTGAATTGTAGTGATACCTGATACCAGAGCGAAAAAATTAAAATATATATTTAAAGAAATATTTCATTTCCTCAAATGGGGATCGCCACCTCTGGCCTCTCACATACATATTACATGCTACATAACCAAAACTACATGTTGTCTAACCAAACGACAAAAGCAACTATTTTTCCAAACAACATTTTAATCCTCGAATTTAAATTGTTACTTGTTTAAAAAAAAATCTCAATATATTAATATATTTTTAAAAAAATATATAAAAATATAGATTTTTATAAGAAAATAAGTGCTGACTAAAAGTACTATTAAATATTTTCAATAGGTATCGTCAGTCGTTATCAGTCCGCATACTCGCCATCGCCTACAATCTAACTATGTAGATAACACTGATAACAGGACAAAGCTTCTCAAACTTTATAATTTTTTTTATTGGCGTTGTTAGTACCATTTTTTTTATAATTTAATGCGATAATATGTAATTTAAATCTGGTTGAATAGTTTTTTCCTTAAACAAAGCACGACGTTAAGTTTTAATCCCGTTTCGAAGCTTCCAATACGCTTACCTGTTTTTTAAAAGAATTATAATAGAATAATGTCAAAATCGTACACCAAAGTGCAAGATCCCGTTTTTTGAAATAATTTTGCCGAGATTATATCGACAGTTGTTCGTTTTAAATATGATGTAATTTTATTATATCAAAATATTATTTAATTTAAGTGTCATATTTGCTTTCATGTATTATTTCCGTCGACAACGGCCACATCGGCAAGTTGCCACAATGGCATCTATTTCAATTTGTAATTGTTATTTATATCATCATCAGACATTTTTGTTTATCAGAAACTGCAAAAAAGCGGTAAGATCATCTATATAATAAAACAGTAATTAATCGTTGTTAGTACACAGAAGATATATGAGAAAATCGGTTATTAGGAGATTATTTATATAATAGTACCCAAAACAATGATTTGAATGAAATTAAGAAAAAAAAGGTTTTTTTGGTTGTGCGTTTGTACACCCTAATCTCAAAAACGGCCTAAACGATTTAAATATAGTTTTCACTGTTGTATTTTGTTTTCTTTCAAACGGTTCATAAATAAAAAAATAATTAATTTTTAATATAGAAGTGCATGCGACAATATTGCTACAAACTGAATAATTTATTAAATTCGCCGAAACTTTAGCCATCAATGTATTTTGATTGGCTTTAAAATAATAATGTTAATAAATCACGAAAGTAATTGAGATTAGAAATAAATAATTGTGTACATATAGTATAACCGGGCGAAGCCGCGGGCCGCTTGCCACCACTAAGCTCGATCAAACAAACGTAAACGTTATTGTATGAGTAATTAATAAAGTGGTCATCAATACAGGCGAGGTGACGTCCTCCGTCGACATTGATAACACGAGGAAACACTTTGTGAATCACTGGCCTTGTCGTGCGACAAGACCTGTCGTCATTAAGAACAAAAAATGCACGCGAATTGCTTTTGAACTACTTCTTGTTAAAATTAAATCGTTTTTAGTAAAAATGCTGTGAAATTTTACGTTTTCTTGTGTAGTTATGTGAAGTTTTATGGGATTTTTTAAACCATGGGGAAAACTATTATGTGGGTGGTCGTGGCCTTGTGTGTGCTGGGTACGTGTTGAATTTTAATAGATATTAGTACAACATATTATTGTAATATATTAAAATGTGGTACATTATATGGGGGCAGTTGGAAAATACGATTTATTAAGAAGTTTTTTTATTAACGCCATCTATGTAAGTTGAATTCTCGTGTCAAGTGTCATATAATTTTTATATTGCTAAAAAACTTTTTTTTAGTAATTAAGATATTACATTTCATTTTCAAGATTGTTGTCTTTATTTTTAACTAGCGACCCACTTGCGGCTTCGCCCGCTTTTACTACTGGATTATTCATATAATGTATGTTTGCAAAGCACTTAAGATCATGTGAAAATTAATTAAACCCTAATGCAACCCGCATTTTCGTAGTTTCAATAAGGATTTTCCAATTGTTTTACACAGCAAGGATTTTTTAGTAGGTACCGTAATTTTAAATCTGTGCTACTAATCTATTCAAGTACTTATTAAATGACTATTTTTAAACGGAAGAAATTATAAACAAAAACCTAACTACTAATAACTACTATAAAAAATATGAAACCAAATATATCGCGCTGAAATAATACATTCAACTCCAATTATCCAATACGTGCAAACGCATCTAAATCTTCGTTGCTATAGAGGTAGGCGGATTTTTTTTTCGAGCTTGTGGTTAATGCTGAAGAGGGTATTCTGTCCCTGATGAAAAGCAAGCACGACGTGGCTGCCTGTGAGGAAAATTAAATAGAATGCATCGGCCAGGAATAGAACCCGGGCCGCCCGCGTGGCAGGCGAGCATTCTACCACTGAGCCACCGATGCGTGTAAGGCAGGCGGGCGCGGCGGACGCATGGCGAGTGGCGAGCCGTTTCGCAGCAAGGATTTTTTGATATTGTAACAACTTCTAAAGTACTTATTAAAATGAAAAACAGTAAAAGACAGTTTTGATCTACATTAAAGGGCCAACGTAACTAATATACTTATTTAAATGCTGAGAGTAAGGGATAAGTGAAACTTGAGCAACATACAGCTGATGTGTCAACGGCGGGATGTGTCAACAATTAAATGCGTTTTTCTCTAAAATTATTCGCAATTTCGAAATAGTGTAAAAAGCAAATTTTATCTTCGATTAACGTAGAAAATTAATAAAGTATTTTAAAGGATAAGGATTAATACCATTATTGAAAAATATCCCTCATAATAAAAAATATATTGAAATTACAATTTTTAGACAGAAATATGATCACTACACGTTATTCTTAAAAGATACGAATATGCCGTTGCGGACTTTTTTGTAGATCTTATTAAGAGGAACAATACTCCAGTACATTACTTTCATGTAGTACTTACCATTAAAGCAGCGCATGCGCGAAAGTGTCTCAACGGGTAGGACTTTATATACATTTATCGTATTTATGTTAATTTACATAAGAATGTACAAATAATAAACTATATACAGGGTGGAATTGTCAGCGCCACTTTAAATGAAACCACAGTTTTAACTACTCTATAAAAGCCTAATATAATTCGGAAAAAAAATAATTCCCAAAAATTAAAAAGTTATTGTTTCAAACAAAATAAATAATAAAATTATCGTTTTAAAATAAAACGCCATTTGTAAAGTATAACATAGGCACGCACACACTTACCTGTCAAATCGGAAACGTCGCACACGTATGTGTGCGTCACACGAAATACAGGTATGGATAAAAATCGTGAAATGAAGAAAAATTCCTACGTCCAAACTGTTGAGGTACCTTGATTAATTTCTTAGGTGTGGGTTTGAAATATATTACCCTATATGCAGTTTCAATAAAAGAAGCGCTGCCTCTTCCACCCTGTATAAACCTTCCCTGAGAAATACTCGACCTAATGTTGAAAACTGCATCAAAATCCGTTGGGTGGTTTAGAAGAAGAAGAGTTAGAAAGTTCAGACAGACACGAAAAGCGACTTTGTTTTATAAGATTTTTAATAATTGTATAAACACATAGTTGCTAAAATATTGATAACGATGAAGCAAAAATATGTTACATACATACATAGCTTCAGGCTTTATCCCTAGCGAGGTAGTCAAAGAGAACAGAGCGCCAAACGCTACGGTCTCTACATACCTCTTTCGCCTCGTCCACTGTCATCAACCTCTTCATGCCCTACGGGGGATCCTCATGCTTTTTACGTGACCTTCCTTCAGTATCTTTGATACTGTGTTTTCGGCGGTCAACCGAGGTCTCCCCCTACCTCTCTTACCGCTCACTTTTTCATCATAGTTCTTTTTTGCCATTCTTTCATCATTCATTCGTTCGACGTGCCCAAACCAGCTGAGCACGTTCATAAAAGAAAAGAGAAATCCATAAAAGTTGCGATAATGGGAGGATGAAGCTTATCAATATTAACAAGGGATGATACATCAGCTGTTACAAAACAATCATTAATGATAGTGAAAACAAGGTATAAAACTCGGCTTGACGCCTTTTTAATGCTATTACATTGTATAAGATCGTTTAAGTTGGCGAAATCTATAAGCGTACTAGTTAAAGTTGAGACCTAGACAAGAATATTTTCGGGCACCACTGTCACTATCAAGAGACCACTCAATACATCCAAGATTAAAGTCACCAAAACAAATGTACTATAACTATGCAATTCAGATTCACAATTACAGTTATTTACGAATTTTTTTAACATATTTATTCGAAGAGGTGGAGGTAAGTATACACCACACAAGGCCAAATTATACATTTTGTTTGAAATTTTAAATTGTATTTTGATACATAAAGACTGCAATAAATTTTTTTAGAGACACCTATAAGTACTCCACCTCCTTCCTGTTTACTTGGAAACTTGTTAACTTTCTGTCTCTCCCTCTTCCTGTTTCTTCTTGTTAACTTTCCTAAATACGATGTATAGTCTGGCAAATATGTTATTGATAATGGGAAGCACGCGCGGCGAATTGCGCAGAAAGCGTATTTTGATGTCTGCACATAGACACCCGCTCACGCCGGACCGATTCCCCGTAAGGGCTCGCGGGGAATCTGTGCGGGGTGTGACCGGGCTACGGTACAGTCGAGCGCAACGCTATCAGTTCATTACTATTAAATATGAATATAATATCATATGATAGCATCATATATACGGAATGGCGTAATAGAGCATATTTATCTAGTAATATTATAATAATTAGTGTGTTAGCTTAAGCAACATGCAAAATCAAGTTATGGATAACCAAATTGAAAAATTAAATAAAAAACTGAATTGAAATTATAATAATGGGGCCACATACAAATCTTCTCAATCCAAATTCAATAAAAAAAAGTAAAATTTAAAAAGTAATTTTAATAAGGTACATAAAAGTACAAAAAGTACAATAACAAATAAATAAATAAATACAAAAAAATTGTACACATGTATTGTACATTTTTATTTACAATTAAAATTAAATAAATTATTAATTTTATTACCGTTTTATTTAAAACGTTAATTAATGCATGCAAGAAAGTAAAAAATAAAAATTGACAAATAATAAAGCAAACAATCAAAACGGTAAAAGGCATTTTTGTTTATAATTAATTATATTCTTGTTTGAACAATATAGTGTGAGCTCGATTGTACCTATAAAGATGTGTGGGTGCGAATTTCCTGTAAGGACGTAGCGCTCACACTGACGCACAGTAACTTATACGGCAAAGGGATACCGCACTCTCATTTTTTGTACCTCAAAATTTATTGAAATAATTTACCCTATATTTTTTTTATATACTTAATCTTTAAGAAATTTAAAATTGCCAGATATTTCTTTATCCATATTGCATAGTATATAAGCTTGTATTACGCATACTGGATGTTTATGTTGTACATAAGTGTGTATATAGTATATACATTTATACATAAATATCATGTGCCATTAGTTATATAAGCAGAAGCTTAGAATTGATTAATTATTTATTGACAAAAAAATGTTGTTATACTTTTCGGGCTAGTCTTAATTTTATTCTCGACAACAATATACAGCTGATTATTTTTCGATATTTAGATATCCTCATAAAATTTTCATTTTGTATAATTTACTACAACATAAACATGATCAGATATTTTAATTATCGTAAAGGTAAATGTGATTTGCTAAGCGTGGGGTAAAACAACATAACAGGGTAACACTGATCGAACGTTCTCTGCGCATACGTATACTGCGCAATTTGCCGCGCGAGCTTCCCATTATCAATAACATATTTGCCAGACTATATCTATTGTCGAACAATTTGGAATTTAGTATGTTATCATTGAGCCATGTTTCAGTGAGAACAATAATATCATAATTATTACAACTAATGTTAGTGTAAAAGGTGTAGATTTTGTGGGTGGTTCTCAATCCACGTACATTTTGGTAATATATGTTTAGATAGGAGAATGTTATAACTTTAACGTGGGAACATGGATACGGTGTAAATTTTAGAAAATATTAATATTAGTTTTGTTTTAGTTTCTTGACACATTTTTAATCGATCCAAATTTGGTGACGTGCACAGAGTGGCGCGGCGCGCGCTGCTCCGAGGACGTGGATGAGTGCGCGGAAGGGCTCGTGGACTGCGGGCCCGGGACCTGCCGCAACCTGCCCGGCGCCTACACCTGCGACTGCGCGCCCGGATACTGCGGCCACGCCTGCGCGCTGCGCGACCCCTGCGACCTCACCCCCTGCCGCAATGATGCAACATGCGCGCAGCGCTGCGCTGCCGTGCCCGACTACCTCTGCGATTGCGCGCCGGGCTGGGCCGGCAAGAACTGCACTCAACGGGCGCCACCCACCGCCGCCGAGGGGCAGGACGGCGCGGGCGGCGTGGGCGGCGTGTCGGCCCTGCACCTGTGGCTGGGCGTGGGCGGCGCGCTGGCGGCACTGGCGCTAGGCGGCGCGGCGCTGGCAGCACTGGCGGCGCAGGCCCGCCGCAAGCGCGCCACGCGCGGCACCTACTCGCCGTCCGGCCAGGAGTACTGTAACCCGCGCGCGGAGATGATCACACACGCGCTCAAGCCGCCGCCCGAGGAGCGTCTCATATAGCACACCCACACACACGCACTAGCTGTAAGTCTTGTCAGTATATACACACGTATGTGGGCGCGCGCTCGGCCGCCGGTAGCGCATAAGTGTACATAGAGCGGCGGCGACGCGCGCCGCAATAGACTAAGAGAACGAAAGCGTGCAACATTCTAAATTACATGTTAGTGAAGGCGCCGTGCCTTACCCCTTAGCGTAAGTCCCGTAGTGACCGAGTGTCCTCACTCTACGCTCGAGACACTAGTGTATACATTCCGAGCTCTCCCCGAGACTATTCCAGTATTGTGATATTGTACTCGACACTCTAGATGTAGTCATGTACATAGCGACACCTGTTGGTGGTTCTAGGATAAGTAGTATTTATTACACACGACTGTCCAAATGATTTTATGTAAAATTTATACTGTAGATATTTTTATAATGCGAGTGAGTTTGACTGTGCGTTGTTACCGTCCACTGCAGCTGTAACGCCGTTACACTTCGTGATTGCAATCAAATATACATACTTTACTATTTTACGCGAGTTTTATTATACTCTGCCCGTGTTTGTTTAATCCCTTAGTAGTTTATAATAAACCTACATATACCTGGTAGCCTCGACTGCGCTTTGATTATGGATAGCTCATAATGTAGTGTATATGAAGCTATACTGATTGCTGTTGATTTTCTCAACAGTTTAAATACATGCTATATTTTATTACACTTTTTTTCTAAGAAACACATTTTACATTATTTGCATTACAAAGTATTAAAAACATTTTTACATTATTTATATGGCACGTCTACGAATGTCATAATAACAAATTTGCAATTTATCTGAAGTTTTCTTCATATTAGTCAATAAAATTGTTAACAGTATTTTATTTCGTCTCCTCTAAATACTGCCAAAATCTCAACACAAAGCATCCTGAGAGTTTCTTCAATAACTCTTATTTATTTATGCAGCGTAAGATGAAATACAGTATAAATAAGAGATTTGAGTAATAAAAGATCGGAACAGATCAAATTTACCATCTCACTCGCTTCCACTTAATTATTTTCGCCTCACCATCGTTCCTATGATACCCTTTCAATGTGTCAGGCTAAATGAAAAAAGCGGTCTGGCAAATGGGAGTCCCCCAAGCAATATACATAAATTAAAGATTACAGATAGATATATTTTAATAAAAGAATCTTATAATTTATTAGGATTTACAAATCTAGAAGGATAATGGATAATGTCATTTCTAGTATTATTATTATATATTCCCAAGAAAATATAAATTAATGCCCTATCCTTGAAAAGGAATCGAGCCTGTCGCGTTTAAAGTCACATGCTTGTGCCCCTACGCCTCGACTGGCTCCGGTAAATATTTTTATTACATGAAATAAAATAAAAAAGGAGCACAAAAAAACAAAGCCCATAAATTTCAAATTTACATATTTATTACATAAATAGTGTAGACAACACGAGTACAGTCATCCAAGTTATATAATAATATACATTTCTTACTTAAGTACAATACTTCTAAAAGAAACAAAAACGATAAATAAAACAAGGAAGATAAATCTTAGAGACATCCTTTACTGAGCGGCGTGCTCGACTCGTTTGGCACATCCATGCGTGGGAGTGTGTAGGGGTGCTGGGGGGTGGCTACCTGTTGTCGTGGGGGTGCAGCACCACACGCTGGTAGTCGCGGCGCGCGAGCTGTTGGCGGCGCCGCGAGCCCAGCTCCGCCGTGCCGTCGCGGGTGATGTACAGCTGCAGGCCTGACGCTAGACACAAAATAATTACATATCCATTAGATTTAGAAAATAAAATTATATTTAAATACATAATTATATACATTTAATCTCATATAGGAACAAAGCAAAGCATGTCACTTCAAAATTATCAAACTAGTTTGTTTCCATTGTTGTTCTTTGTGTTTAGCTATGCACGCTTGTATATGTTTAGGCATAAACAGTTCCTAAAACAATCCATACGACTGGTAACCGGCCTTAACGTTTAAATTACTACTATACTGCAGCCAATGAAAACCACTACTTCACATAAACTTAATATTTTTTAAAATAGTTTTTATATTAATTTATTAAACAAATGCATTGTTATAGTAATAAATGTTACATACAATATAAAAAAAAAATCTTTGTAACAATATTTATGGCAAGACTAAGTACTCACTCTCTGCGGCGTCGTCGACGGCCTGCTTGAGGTCAGTGGCGGCGAGTAGTTCGTCGATCAGCGAATCGGGGTTCACGCGCGTGTTCTCCACGCGACATGACACCACGTGCTACACAAACAAACACAATGATAAAACACAATCGAAATTAAAAAAACACTATTTTAATTAAATTTATTGTGAAGAATTGTTAGGAGACAGAATTTGAAAGATTTTTTAGAAAAGTAATCAACCCAGCCTTGAATTCCTCCACCTGAAAATTTCACAGAAAGTGGAGAACGAACTGTCTGTCTGTCTGTGAACGAATACTAGCCCCTTTTATATCTACCTTTCCTATTCTACTATACCTACCTACTTTTTCTACTCTAATATATGCGATATAGAGCGTTAAACAAAATATAATTTGTACCTGGTCGTCAGGCGGCAACACTCGTCGCTCTAATGCAGCCCGCGCTCTCTCCAGCGACCCGCTTTCAGAAGCCGACGAAGGATTCCTGCACATACGATCATTTTACTGACGTTACGCAAACTACTATATGTAAGTAAATAGAAGAGAACAACTACAAATATATTAATTAAAATCTATTGATAATTCTTTATAGGTTGATTAATTTACTCAATAGTAAAACATTCGTATATTATAGACATTAAGTAATAATATCAATACTTATTAGAATCGATGATTTGGAAATTAGACACAATTTGTCTAAATAAAATATGACTACGGCTACGTCCGTCATTTCGTACAATTTTAGACGAGAACGTAATATATTTGTAAGACCCATGCAAGAAGCGTCGTTACATAACCACAAGCATGCTCCGAAGCTAAAAAAAAAGATGACCATGCTTTTTCCCATTAAAATTCTAAGCAGAAGGCGGAAAATAAAAAGACAATATTTTAAGTAAAACATATTTTCTTTTTTTTAAACATCTATTAAAATAATAAACATAAATATTCTAATTCAAAATAATCTGAAAAGCTGAACAACACAAGACAACATTGACGCGAGGCATCGGCTGTGTGTGTGTGTGTGTGTGTGTGTGTGTGTGTGTGTGTGTGTGTGT
>JAEBDU010013430.1:3895570-4109843 GCA_016802625.1 Heliconius numata | reverse complement strand
GTGTGTGTGTGTGTGTGTGTGTGTGTGTGTGTGTGTGTGTGTGTGTGCGTGTGTCGTAAGTCAGGTTTTTTGATATATTAATAGTATATGGAATCATAATACTTAGCAATTGATTAATTTGTATATTTTTCTCAATATGTAATATATTACAAAAAGTGGTCTGTAACAGTATTAAGAGTCTACTTTTATAAAACACTAGGTGACGCGCGCAGGAGGTGCAAATAAGCAAAAAATAAATATGTCTCAATTTCAAATTTCGTAAAATCAGTGACGAAAAAAATTTCCATACGAACTTTCAACCCCTTATTTGCACCCTTTTGGAGAATCTAAAAAACCATGAAACGTGTTTAATTAAATACTTTTAAGGGTTTCAAGGGTTATTGCAAATTTTATAAAAATTGGTGCCGATTAAAAAAAATCTATAGGGAGAATCTAGAAAATCATGAAACATTAAATTTTTTTCTTACAAACTTTCAAACCCTATTTCATCCCTTTAGGGTAAAAATTTTTTAAAATCCATTATTTTGAAACTTATAACAGTAAAAGTTACAGAAACATATGACAGACACTGTATGTGTGCGTGTCTTGTGTGTTTGCGTATGTGTGTACCGAGGCCTCGCAAAGGTACATGTGCACGCACAGCGCAGAGCTGGGGCGGCGCGGCAGCGAACCGTCGCGCAGCGCGCCGCACGCCGTGCACGCGCCCTCCGCCCCTCCCTCGCCGCCCGCCCTGCACGCCTCGCGCCTGCGGCACGCACGGTATAAGTCACGCTTACAACTACATATAATATAATCAGCAACAGCTACTCAGACCCTCCTGACTGAGATAACAACACAAACTGTAAACCGACACGTGTGAGACACGAAACGATTGAAACACACACACATTGCGGCGTCTCGCCCAGTATCATATTATTAGTAGGTACCTTTCACATTAAAAAAACAATACAAAAGGAAACAAAACAAAATAAATAAACTAGAAAAAATAACAGAAAAGATATGAAATAAGAATGATTGCAATGCAGAGAGCAGGCCCCGCACCCAGTGGTTAGTTAGTTGCAAGCATCAATGGCAGTGGTAGTGGTGGTAGTTTCTAGGTGATGGGAGCTGACCTGGCGGGGTCTCGCGGCGTAGACGCAGCGTTAACCTCCACATCAGAGGGTACGATGCAGTGGAACTCGTCCTCCAAATGGTGGGAGACCAGCGAGTTCTTGCGGTGAGCGAGCGGCGTGAGAAACGGGAAGTTGATAAATAGCTCTTCGTTACGTCGATTCCTTTCCACGAGCGCTGGTATTGTGTTTAAAGACTTCTGCTTGAACACTTGGAAGTTGGTGAGGGGCTGGACGGAGGTTATTACGGAGACGGCGCGTCGTTTCTGATCGAAGTAGGTAGGCATCGCGAAGGAGCTGTCGGGGGTCGCGTAGTGGCTGCCGGGGGTCGGCGGGTGGCGCGGCACCACGTCGGGGGTGAGGTACGGGGGGCTCGCGCTGAGCGTCGTGTTGGGGGTTAGGAAGTCCTCCGAGGAGTCCGCGAGGACAGTCCTCTCTAGCAACAGCTTGGCTAGCTTGTGTCCGGCGTGTAAGGTGGTGGTGGTATGCTCTATACGGATACTAGTGAACGGAAGGAAAAGGGGCGGAGAGAGGAAAAATAATAATAAATAAAATGATTTCAGCTGTGTGTTAGTGACGTGCTTTCACTCGTGTTAATACAAGCGGAGGCGGGGGCGTGGGCGCGACACCGACACCTGTTCCGACTCGCCCGACGCTATGTACAATCGAGTTAAAAACTCGCTTTTTACAGAAAATAAACATGATGATAGGTAGAGGAAGAATAAAATAAAAAATAATTATAATAAAAGTAAAAAAGAAGCACTCAACACAAGGTAGTTCCACCATTCAGCATGAGCAATAAGTGCCTCTATTCTGCATACATCTCACAGACATCAACAAATACATGTATATTTTTCATAACATTTAAACATTTCCAAGTACATTATTTTATATCATTTACTAAAATCATATTCATGAACAGTCATAATGAATGAATTAATTTTCTTAATTTTAAAGTTGAATTTTCTTAGCTTCATCAAGAAATAATATTTAAGTATAATATATTATCCATTTGCCCATATAATCGTACGGCAATTGATAGGGCTGTGATTGCGCATGCGCATGCATGCAGAACTCACAAATGAAGGTATGAAGATAATATATATCCCAATAGCAGTATACAAAAATATCACAATTTAGTGACTTAATTCTATTTTTTTCTTAAAAGTGTGGTATAGTATGGTTCTTTAAATCTGGCGTTTCGAATTCTTAAAAGTGTAAAAATATCAGACAATGTTGTGACAATTGACAATGACAATAGTACGTGTAATGTAGTTTAAGTGCAAGTGCTGATATATTGTAGTGTTAGTGTTAGAAATACCACGAAAATCATGGCAATGTGTCTGTATATATTTTTTAAACAAGCAGTAATAACTAAATATTTTTATCAATCACTCAATTTTATGGTGAATCTTTTATTGTTTGTATAGAACTAACCTTTGAACATAATATAAACTCTTAAATAATCTCCTTTTTTATGTAAAAAAATACAATCTGATTTCGTAGACGGGAAGTGTAGTGTTAATGTAAAATATATAGTACAATGTAGGTGTAAATATATTCACCTGTTGTGATGCGGCCGGGAGTCCCCCGCGGAGTCCCCCTCGGAGCTCTGCCGCGAGTGCGCGGACGCCGCTGACACGGAGCTGCCATAGCCCGACGCCTGAAAACGAACATATATAGTGTAAGTGTAAAATCCAATCATTTTTTGTATAGTCTGACAAACAGTTCATGATAATTGTGAAAACAGGCATGAGCACTAGCATATCTAGACATATTTTAATTTAGTGTAGCGGGGTGACGGGATGCCCTTATATACGTATTGTCGGTCTTGTAGGGGTATTGCACTAGTCTCATTATAATCTTTATAAGCACGCTAAATCAGCGCCCTGAATTTATTCGCTACAAATGCAATTGTGTAATAATGTTCCACTATTGTCTTGTAGCATATAAATAACCAAATTAAATATATAATAAAAGAGTTGAATTTAAGGTCTCGTCTTAGTAACATCGCCACATACGCGTAGCCCACAGCCTTATATAAACACGATAGTGTCGAGATTATTTCGTAAATATATAGATTTTTAGTTGGCCTGGTGTAAAAACTCTGAGAAAGCCATAAAAAATACGCTATATTAGTCACTTCATAGAAGATAAACTTTAAGACGTCTCACCTTACTACTCATATCACCCGACGTATTCGAAGAGTTACGTGAGTGTGTATGCTGCTGCTGCAAACAGGCGGCGCAGCCTCCGGACCCTGTGCCCAACGGCCCTGGCGGACCCACTGTCCCCATTGTCCCCACTGTCCCCTGTCCCGTCGTCGCCGTCCCCACGCCCCCGACCGTTGTGTTTGTGTTGATACCCGGGATAGTACCTGTGTTTTGTGATATCACTATTACACCTGGAAACGTTTTTAAAGAATATTGTGTTATTAACTAGTAATCATTATATTGTATTTTTAACCGACTTCTGTAAGAAAAGGAGGTTATCAATTCGACTGTATTTTTTTTTATTTATTTTTTTTATGTTTGTTACCTCATAACTTTTAACTGGGTGAACCGATTTTGATAATTTTTTTTTTATTTGAAAGGTGTAGCTTCCCGATTGGTCCCATTTTTTTCGGTCCATGTCTGACAATGGTATCCATGAGAAAATCACATAAGTCTTAAATTTGCATTAGGCATGTGCGCGACTAATAGCCGAATAACTCAATGTCGCGCCAACCGATTTTGATGATTCTTTTTTTATTTGAAAGGATACACTTCAAGGATAATTGTGAAAGTTTGGTTAGGTTTCGATTATGGAATCCGGAGAAAATTGAGAAAGTTTGTTTTTTTTGGTAAAAAATTGATTATACTGTAATAGTTACAAGCAAAAACTTTATAAATTGATGTCAGAAGTGAGATTCCTGATGGTTGCATTTCTTTTCAACCAACCTCAAAAAGAGGATGTTCTCATTTTCAACCAACTTCAAAGAAGGGAGATTCCCAATTCGCCCGAATACTTTTTATGTATGTTTTTGTTAATATACCAAAATGTAACTGCACAAAAATAATACCTAATTAAATGAAGTTTTACATAGGACAATCACAACCACTCGTTGAGAACCACTACCACCACCATCACCACTCGTTTAAGAAGCATCATTTTAAGATCTACCCATCACTTAAAATCATAAAATAAATTAATTTTTAACATAAAGAAAAACCGACTTCTAACAACGAACTAAAAAGTGAAAAATAATTTTACAAAGATTTTATAATTTTGAAGTCGGTGCCAAACAAAACAAACAGGCTTAGTAATTAGATATTGCAGTAAGGTTGTTGTAGCAGTAGTTTAATACCGACTTCAAAATTATAAAATCTTTGTAAAATTATTTTTCACTTTTTAGTTCGTTGTTAGAAGTCGGTTTTTCTTTATGTTAAAAATTAATTTATTATATTGTGTTATTGAATAGTAAAAATTGTAATGGAGATATTATTTCCTGTACTCCATTTATAATTTAATTAAGAAAATATTGTTTTATTCTAGTCTTCAATAGACATACCTTACCTTTACCATATCTTTACCATACTATACCTTACCTTACCATACCATTAAAATTTTTGATATTAGTAGGATAGGAATAATATAAACATAAACATTTTATGAATACCCGGATAATCAGGTAGAGTAGGTAGCGGCGCGGGGAGGCTCGGCAGCGGCATGTCCTCCACGTCGGGGGACGGCAGCTCGCACGAGGGCAGCGACGACAGCGCCGGTGTCACACCCTCTGTAATCCATTCAAACTAAATGTTTTAACTATTCTAATTACTCTTTCAGTCAAACGCTATCTCACTGCGATATAATGAGCACATGCTAATATTAAAATGAAGCAAATCGGCAAATCACATACATATAAAAGTGACATTTTAACAGCCGGATTACATATAATAACATAAATATATGAAAATGTAATCATAACATAAGTTTTAGCTTCAACTCTTAGTATTCCAATTCTAATCTCAATTGTGTGAATAACATTAAAATACTATTTACGACTTTGAGTATATTCATTTTTAGCTTCACAAGGGACAGAACACTCTGTTTTTTGCTTTCCGATCGAAACTGAGACACTGCATTGCCACTCAATAGTGGCGTAACTCAACGCCACAAATTGTTATCGAAATTAACAAACCATAATTCTTCTTCTTGGTGAGCGAGCCAAAGCCTGAGCTGGCGGTGGAGGAGCCGCAGTCGTCATCGGCCGCCGCCGCGCTTTCCGACCCGCTGTCGCCGCCGGTCTTTTCCGCTACTTCCTGCTTCCTTTCCGGACTGTAATTATGTAATTAATTATAATTAATAATAGAAAATATAATAATAATGCAATTAAGGCAGGGGCCAAGCGTACAACTGGAAACTCGGAGGTTGTGGGTTCTATTCACAGTCGAGGAATGTATAATTAAATATTTTTATTTCCTTGCTCTGGTGACGCGCGCGTGACAAATCGCGGGGTTGAATCCTGCCACTGAACACTGTATGACTTCATATGTATGACTTTCAGATGTACGTAATATATGTTTAGAAATACAATATCAACATAACACCCAGTAAAGTTTTTACCCACTCAGTTTTTACCATTTCATATGTAGATACCAGAGACTATTAATGAATGCGAAGAGTTCAAAGAACCACTCAGCGCGCCGGACGTGTTAATTACTATTTCATGTTTTGAAATGTTTACTATTTTTGTATCATTCAGTTTCGAAATTGAAATATAATACGTGCAATTACTTATGTTAGAAAGAAAACAGATTATAAAATTTAAGACAAATATTCCTATAGCAATAAAAGATTTCCATTTCTAAAATGAATACATACACTTTGAATAGCGGATCTCCTGAGATCATGTTCATTTTGATTCGTATCCTCAGCACGGAGTTGTCTTGCCGCCGCTGGCCGCTGCCGTAGCCCTCGAGCAGGCAGCGCCGCGTGGTGTCTCCGGCCCCGGCCAGCTCTGCGAGGTTCAAGTCGCAGAACCCTAACTTTTGGTATGACCTGCCACCTGCCCATAACCGATATATAAATATTAGCGAGACTAATCATAACATAAACAACGGGGAAGACAAAAAGGTGCAAAGAAAAAAATACAAAACTATAATGCAAGACTTAATGGAGTATTAAAATATACCTCTAAACTTTTACGCTGTTCACTACAAAGGGAACCTAACACGCTCTGTTCCCCACGCACCGTAATATTTTCGAGACATTGAGACACATATCAATGCGTCAAAATGACCTAAAACGTATGTATTAAATTCTATTCACAAATAATAAAATATATAAATATAATACCGGAAATTTCAGATTCATATAATTCAAATAACTTGGGAAATAACGCTCCAGTGCACTGCATCATATGTGGATGTGGATATTCAAAAGTAAAATATTGTTGAAAATCTATTCAGTCAGCTTCGATGTTGCCAAGTTTTCCTTTTGCAGTGCGGATATTTGCGATTTCAAACTTTATATTATACAGTTTTCATTGTTGGGATATTTTATAGAAGGAAATAATATTATTTTAACATTTCGAGAAGGTATTTTAACATTTCGAGAAAAGATAATATCATTGATATTAAAATATACCAAGAGGTTAAAGCAATCGTAACGCAAGGAATAGTATCAGACTGGAAACGCAATCGTTGCGAGTTCAGACAGGCAGAGTGTGTTGTTCCACCACTCAGAACGCCGTGTCTTGGATCTGATCGGAAGGCTTGAAACGGAGTATTTTAACATAAGGTTCCCTCTGCCAACCCTGCTATATGAGGGTTACAGTGTTAATCTAAAATAATAAATATGTTACCTTTGCACTCCTTCCGTACGGACACCCGCAGCAGCGCGGGCTCGAGCACTCCCGTGTTGGCATTAGCACACATCTTGCACACGAACGAGAACTTTGCGTTCCACCGCACCGCGTGCTTGCGGACCTCCTCCCTGGAAACAAACAAAATACAATGGTTAAAATTTTATCTCCGCCAGCTAATAAAGACTTCATTAAAATTTTAATTAAAACGTCAAAACCAGGAAATGTCTGAAGATATTATTATCTTTTTGGGTATTTATATTACAGCTTCATGGCATATCCTGCATATAGCAGAGGACGTATTGGTGAGTCGAGTGTTAAGACACTCTGTTCCCCAATTTCCGCTAAATTTTGGAGACATTGCGTATTAAGTGATGGAACTCAACGCCGCGCCCCCTCTTGTTACCAGAACGAAAAAAGGAAAACCACCCCCGTGGGTATCAGACCTCATAACCGTTACGCTGCACCACGACGGGTAATATCTTCTGAAGTATACCTAAATCATTTAATTAAGTTAAGTAGTAAAATTTTATCGCCGCGGACGAGCGCGCCCTAAGATAACGATTATCTCGAGTCGGGGGTCTCTGATCTCGAGGGTTGATGAAATAAGCGATATTTTTTGTGAACCTCAGTTGGTTCTGACGTGGCCTTAATGAAATGATGAATTGATATCGTTCATAAGTAGGTACTCATCTGTGTCTTTTTATAAGAGCCGTATTTTGTAAAATCTTAAAAAAATTAAAAGATTTTTCTCCATGGCAGGATAGGCAGAGAGAACGTAGTGTTAAATTGTTAAGACCTTCCGTTCCCCAAGCACCGTCTAATTTTCAAAACACAGTTGAAACTAATTGAAGTATAAATATTTTCTCGAGTGGAGATCGATTCCAAAACCACCGCGTTCACAATCAGATTAGTAAAATTATGAAAGTAATTAATCTCGTTACATAGGTGTTTACGGAATACCAGAGATACCCCTACGCTACTGCGCTACGACGGCCTCTGTTTTATCGGATAAATAATAAATACATTAGCCACTATCTCTAAGTCAGATAACGCAAAACCCAACAGAACGGTAACGGCCCACTGGCATGCCATCACGTTATCATTTATTATCATTTATCACTACCACTTCCTTATTTTAATAAATACGAAAGTAATTTGGCTGAATGGAATGAAACTTAATTAAGCTCAACGATATTGACTCCTGCAATGTTGGACGAGGAATGCAAATTGACTACCAGAAGTGTGGAATAACACTTTAAAAATGTTAAAACAAGTGAAAATAAATAAAATCACCAATCAGGAAACGAACTCACAAAACCACCACCACAACCATCGCGTTGTTTCAAATCACACTCTTTGATCCTTCGTCTTCTTGGCCAGCCAAACAAAAAGAATTTAATATATTCTAATTCTAAATTCATAGAACGATTTGTCTTTTTCAATACATAGTATCTACTGACTGTTACAGGTACCAGTCCTAGTTTAAATTTCACTTTGATGAAATGTTCTATCTTAATAAAGTACATACATAAATCCAGCTTAGATAAACAAAATGCAACGCTAAGTTCCGCAAAGAGAAATGTTTGTAGAGTGGGCGGAATTTCTAAAGCCAGATAATGGCTCTATCCTGCAATATACGATTATATTGGATTTATGATATGTAGATATATTATTTTATTATAAGAGTAAAGTATTTAATTTAATTAGATTTGATTTTTTATAAGAGTAAAGTAAACCCTTTATTTAAATAAAAAATATATATTAATTTAAGTATGTATTTTTTATAGCTTCACGCAGTATTCCGCAAATAACAGGGTAGAGTTAATCTGGGTTGCTTGGTATTAACACTAAACCTACCGACAATTCTTGTATATCTATTCCTACCGCGTGCGGTCAAATTGACCGGTAATTAAAAAGTTTCATTTATTTCATTATTCAATGCAGATAATGGTTGATTTGTTGCTAACTAAATGTGTATAAAATAAAAAAAAATCATAAAGTTTCGTCCATTTTATTTTATATAATTTCTAAAATTCTTTATAAAAAAAAACAAATGAAATTAAAGTTTTATACAGAATGTTATGCATACATAATATACTTTATTTGGCTTCCTCGCATTGTTTACAAATTAGTTTAGTCTGAAATGTGCACTTGCCGCAAACATATTTTTCGCATTTCGAACAGATTTTTGTTGTTTTATAACCTTTACAAAATTTTATTTGACAAGTTTTTCGTACGCACAAATTTGTACTTGTGGACGGTGTTGGTAAATGCTGTTTTTCTTTAGATTTTGTATATGCATCCCCAAGTTCTGTAGCTAACTGGAACAAAAATTCCTGCCTGGAAATATTTTCACCCGTCGTTTCTTTATACAAAATCCAGGCATTTATTCCAGCTAGGTCCAAAATGTTGAAGAATACCTGAAGTGGCCACCTACAACTTTTCGACTTCACGCTGTATTTCCTTGCCATCTGGTCTGCCACATCTACACCAAATTTTGTACTATTATAAAATCTAATAGTTTCCGGTATGCGTTTGCTGCTTTTTTCTATTTCTATTGAGTTATGTTTGGAACTTAGGACAAGCACTTTTTTTTTCGGCTTACTTTTATACACTGTAAGAGTAATATAATTGAATTTATAGAATTTGCTTGAAAATCTAACCATTTTATCTTTTTTTTCTTTGGCTAACTTTGGTAACTCTCTTTTGTTTCCACGAATTGTTCCAACAATTGTAGTTTTTCTTGCAAGTAATTTCTTGGCTAATGAAACACTCGTAAAAAAATTATCTGTTGTTACAGTTCTTCCGCATCCCGTGAAAGGATCCATTAGCTTTAGAACAACGAACTCCCCAAGTGGAATTGAACAATCTCTCCTTTCATCCTTTCCCAAATAGGGAAACCCATTTATTATATATTTACTGTTGACGTCACATGCCAACCAGAACTTTATTCCAAATTTGTCTGGTTTGTTTGGCATATATTGTGTAAATCTACACCTAGTCTTCGACGGAAACAACTGCTCATCAACAGCAATATATGCACCAGGTTTATAACAATTTTGTGAATTTTCAATAAATCGATCCCATATTGTAGATATCATAGAAAATTTATTAGTTTGTAAACGCTGGCTTCTTTCGCTCTTTTTATCAAATCGTATGTACTTCATAATCTCCGTAAAGTCGTTCCGACTCATTGTTTTTGAAAAAAAAGCGGGTCCCCAATTTTTATTCCACAAATATGAGATATCCAAATTTCTCGCCTCATATGCGCCGCGAGCATATAATAAGGAAATAAATGCGTCTAGTTTTGTAGCATTTAGCTCCCATTTAGTCCCTAACACCCTAAATGCTTCTTCTTCTGTACATTTTATAATATGACGTATTATGTGCTGATCAATGATAAGACTAAATGCCGTCTTCATTTGTCCTTTCATTATATGTCGTTTAGCGTATCCTGTTGGTCCTGACATATCCCTAAAAATATTATGCGCTGGTAACCGGCCAAGATTGGGTCTTCCGTCTATTTCTTCCCAGACTGTTCCATCAGCAGCAGTTTCGATGCGTTGATCCTCTAAATCTATTTCACTTTCGGATGACAATAAAACCCTCTTTCTTTTCTGCCCTGAACGCGTATTTATAATATTCTCCTCTTCACTATCGCTTTCTGATTCTAATTCACTTGTAAATAGTTCTTGGTCTATTTCCATGTTTTTTTCAATTACAGAAGTTTCTTGTTCATCATGTTCTGAAAATTCTTCTTCTATGTCCGTTATATTTTTTAGGTAATTTGTAATTTTCAAATGCTTTGACATTTTTAGGGTAAATATCTACAACCGATACTTTAGCTTCTCTTCTTCAAATAAATAATGGTAAAAAAATTGCAAAAATCCTATTTAGAAGTGCACTACTTGAGATTATTATCTACTACTATTGTTATCTACTCTTTTCAACTATAAGCGACTCTGAGATAATCGTAAAAAAATTACTTTGAAATAACTTTATAACAGTTTTTCCCACCGGTCATATTGACCGACCGCGGTAGGTAGGCCACATAACAATTTTTTTTTGGAAAATGAAAAAAATAACTTAAAGTAAAGAGTGAAGAAAATATTATATGCATATACTAAGAATTATCATATAGTTTGATAACAATAATATAACATTAAAACTGTGTAAATTGGACAAAAAGTTTGAAAACGGTCAATTTGACCGCTACTGGTAGGTTTAGTGTTAAAATACCCTGTTCCGCCGAATTTTAAAGGCATTGTGTGATAGAAGGTGGAGCTGATAGATGGGACTTTTACAACAGTAGTTTTACAAAGACAACAGTACAAGACGGTTTTGGATTCAAAACCATTTAGGGAAAAAATAAAAAGAAGGAGCGATGATAGTTATTGAGTGTCAAAAAACAAAAAAAAACCTGTCAAAGTCTGGGCAAAATAATATATCCTTCCAGTTCATCTATATATATAAAATCGAAAGGTCACTCACTCATCACGAAATCTCAGAATCTACAAGTGCTAGGAATCTCAAATTTTGCATAGGAGTTATTTATAGGACGTAGGTACTCGCTAAGACGGGAATTTGCACTATTCGACTCCTAAGGGGTTGCTTTTGGGGTCTAAAGTTTGTATGAAACTTCGTTACTAGAAATGCTAGAAGTCTCAAATTTTGCATGGATATCACTTATAGGACGTATGTACTCATGGAGACAGGAATTAATAATAACCCTAAGCGAAGCCGCGAGCGGGCCGCTAATATGTCATATAACCATAAGGTTATATCAGTGCATGTAAATAATAATTAAGTATTGTATAAAACTTAGAGTAAATTAAATCCTCACCTCAGCTCCAATACAACGACGTAACAACGCGAGACGTCTGTCAAAAACAAGTTGTAAAGTGTTTGTCATCTACTTAAAAAGGGATAATATACCTAACTGTATTTTTTTTAAGATATTAGGAACCGGTCCCACTCAGCTTTGTTGTAACAAATTCAAATAGACTTGTTTTAAGCCTGTATCTTTTTTTATATTATCTTATTTTTTATTAGCTTTACGCTTTATCCCGCATATAGCATAGTTGACACACTCCGTTCTCAGCTTTTCCCCCAAATTCAAGACATGTGTTGACGATAGGCTTTAATGAAACACAGACTGAAACTATCACATGTCATAATGTTGCTCGTAGAGTCATCCACTAGTATAGGTACGGCGCGGCGGTAGCATAAATTACTAGTATTAAAATTTTAGCTGTGGCAAATTACGTGAAATGACGGAGATTCTGAAAGAACACGCGGTGTTAGGTTGCGCTATTGACTAATTTTTTCATAAATCCGACGTAAAGTGGAGATGAATAGATTTTCCTCTGTTCTGTCATTCATCTAAAAAATCTGGACTCTACTATGACATGAAACTAATCGAATAATCTAGGTCATATAGTGAGAAAAACAAATACAAAAATGTATCTGATAAAAATAATCAAAACGCATAACTTTCAACCTTCGGCAATATTATCAACAGTTATAAAAGAAATAGAAACATTTAATGTTCCTACTCGTACGACGTAACTGAAAAATAATTACACGAGTCCAACTCTGAACGTGCCATTATATAGATACCATTTTGATAATAGCAGAAATGGGTAGGTACATGAGGCCGTCGTGACGCAGCGGCACAAACATGCAACTATAAACGCTCAGGTTGTGGGTTCGATTCCCACTCGGGAAAAGCGCGGTGTTGAATTCCGCCACTCAACACGCGGAAAACGGGCAACGGAAAGGTCTTGAAGGGAACGGAGAACCTTAATGCTAGATTTAATACAAAGTACTAATATGTGCGTGATACAGCGTGAAGCTATAATAAAAAAATGAAAGAATTTTACAACGCGTGAACTTAAAAACACTTAAGATTCTACAATATAGTTATGTTAGTCGTGTTACTTACGTTGTCCACGTAGGTACTACAAAATAAATAAGTATATAGTTTTGAATATATACATATAACTAGCGGCCCGCTCGCGGTTTCACCCGCGTGAACTATGTTATTATTATTAATTTCTGTCTCCATGACTACGTCCTAGTGACGTCTATGCAAAATTTGAGACTCCTAGCATTTGTAGTAACGAAGTTTCATACAAACTTTCGACCAAAAAACAACCCCTTAGAAATCGAATATTGCAAATTCCCGTCTTAGCGAGCACCTACGTCCTATGAGTGACTCCTATGCAAAATTTGAGATTCCTAGCACATGTAGTTTCTGACATTTCGTGATGAGTGAGTGACCTTTCGATTTTATATATATAGATATTTCTCCTGGAAGATAAAATGCTATAAGAGAAACATTCCGTCAAAGAAAACAATGCAAATAGGTTTACAAACATTTAATCAAAGTACCTTTTCCAAGTTCATATAAATTTTTATATCGCTGTAAGATGACGAGCATATTCGACAATACATTTCGGGAAATTCCTTAACGTATGAGTGGGACGGGATGGGGAATGAAATTTTTAATATTTTCATTTTCCTCGCTCTGTTACTGAAGCAAAGCGCGGCATTAAGTTTCGCCACTCAACACGCGATGCCTCGAGAATTCGGCGGAAAGTGGGGAACGTAAGTGTTTCAACACTAAGTTCCCAGGTTCCATCTGCCTATGGGGAGTGTATTACTACTTTTTGCCTACCCGGCTATATGGAAAAGGCAAACGCAGCAAGCTATCCGACAGCTATCATGTTTAAACAGTTGCGGAAAAAAGTGTGTACGCACAGAGTGTCCTAACTCTAGGTACTCCATGTTGCTTCCGTATGATGCCCAAAATGCACGATTATGTGCATACTCGTATTTACGAGGATTTTAAGTAAATTAGTCTTTTCATCATGATCTAACTCCTCGGCATATGCTTAATGGCACAGTTTCCCTGGAGCTTTATTCCCTAATTAGCAGCAACAAAACAATAGTACATTATGCAAGACGCTCGCCGCCACCGGCACCACAGCACGCACGTCGTGGCACTCCGCGTTACTATGAAATTTACATAAAATCTGAAGCGTATGAATCTGTACTAAAAAGTATTAACTTTATTAACACAGCATGAAGACTAGACAAGTCTTACATTCTACGACACTAATTTAGTGTTGTTATGTTTAAATAAAAAGATAATATCTTTTTAACTTTTAATAAATTATATGAATCTTTAATAAAGCGAAAACAAAAGTTTTTCAAAGTCTAACGCCTGGTGGCGATAGCGTACCGTACAATTGGAGCGAGGTCGTGGCGCAGGGCGGATGGGCCGGTGTCGGGTGTTAGCACATGGCTGACGAGTGACGAGCTCGGGGTGAATAATTCGATTGATTTCTATATTTCATACAAAATAGCGCGAGATGCGTCTTAAATTATTTCTTTTGATACATATTTTTCACTATGAAAACTTATAAGTACTGGCAAGTTTATCTCATTTTCTCATTGAATGGACCATCCAACATAAGAAATTTTTAAATTCTGTCCAGTTTGTCCTAAGATTAGCGTGTATAAGCAAACAAACAAAATATTAGCAGCCAACAGGACCAAAACCTAATGACGTGATAGGACACGACCAAAACGCTATTAACTAGGAAGCGTTGCTCGAGTTCATTTTATAACTCATTCAAAACAGTACGCTATTGCCAAACAGATTTGTTCCACTGGACGGTTCAAAATTGTGGGTAAGCGGTCGATTTAATAGCGGCCATAGCGTGAAATGTGATTCTAAAAAAATATCATTTTAACTTTGAAGTGTATATATATTTCTGTGATTTTGCGTCATCTCTTGTGATTCTGGACGCCACGATGAGTGTGGAAGAGCATCACAACAAATGATCACACAGCGTGTGACTGTAAACACCTAATTCTTTATAAACATCAACTTATTCGAGAGAAAAGAACCAAGGAGACCAACCATTCAAAGAGAAATAAATGTCTGAACAGCACAAAAAACATTCAGAATATAATTATCAGTAGTTTCAAGATGGGTATTAAACTATTATTAGACACCTAAGCTATATACATTTATGGCCCAGGCACACATAACGATCCAAGGCCAGGTGGATTCTAAAGACACGAAGGTCACTCTGTAATGGAACATAACAAAAAATTTGTAATTTCCAATATAAATAAATGCTACGCTGTATCAAGGCCGGATTCATTTGTCTTGTCTTGCAGAAGATAAATAAAATAGTGATAAATTTTTACTTTTGCTCTTTATGCAGTGTAATGATGCAATGACGGAATTCAACGCCGCATCTCATCTTGATAAAGCGGCGAAATAAAATAAAAGATCGAAGATGTTTTTAAACTTCACTGTATCCCGCACAAAGCAGTGTAGACAGGGGACCCAGGGAACCTAGTGTTAAGACACTTCTATTCCCCGTTTTCCATCGGATTTTCGAGGCATAGCGTGTTGAGTGGCGAGGAGATGAAAAAAAAAATTCATCCACCGACTGGGAATGGAATTCACGACTGCGCTACAACAGATTGTAGATGTAGATTGTTATTGTGTATTAAGAAATAGAACAATTCGTGTAAAACAAGATTAGTTTAGTGAGATTAGAACAGAAACATTAAGCAACATCCAACGATCGTACGTTACTCGTCCAATTATATTTGAAATACAATATATTTACTTACTCAACCGCATTGAAAGTGTAATGTTAACGGGCGGAGGTGTGTTGAAATTGTTGTGAAGATTTATCGTGACTTTGGTACTTCGTAAAATAACGAAGATTTTTAACTAAGTGTTTATGCTGTTAACGGATTACAATGTAATATCTTATTTTCTAGTGTTGCAAGTCGCAGTGGCTTCACATTGAATCATTCATGTTCGACCACTTATTTTTGTCGTACAGCAGGGTGAAGCAGAGGAAAGCGAGTATAGGGACGTTCCTCTGATCTTTGGAGACATTGCGTCAAAAAATCAACGTCAAAGTAATTTAAAATCAAACATATTTGATGACTTCAATTAAATACTAGAAGCTCTGCAAATGTTAAATAATAAGACAGACTGTTCATTTTTAATAACCTAATAAGATAAATCAAACACAAACACAAACCATAGACAAATTCATAAAGAATCAACAAATTAATATAAAATGTGGCACCTATAATGCTAAATTTGAATAAATATTTTGATAATATTCCAACAAAACAAGACAGAATCTCGAGTGTTGCGGTGTGTATGTAAACGAGCCGACTCTGGATAGAAATTGTGGGACGCGTTGTTCAGCGACCGCAAGAGATCAAATGTTACATTTGTCCAGTAGGTACAGCCGTTCTAAAATTATTACGGAATTTCTGTGTTACACTGATAGAAATCAGATCATAAAATTTTTCTTTTCTATTCTGCTTCATTCTGTATCTCGCACACAGTAGGGTAGGCAGAGGGAACCTACTGTTAAGATACTCTGTTACCCACTTTCCGCCGAATTCTGGAGGCATTCATGCATGTGTCACAACCAGCGGCATTTACAGTCACACTTTGTGCCTGCGCCATGACTGGCCTCAAACTCTGACTGATCTCTGGCTGTCCCAATTCAACAATGCATGGAGAAACCATGAGGAACTTTGTAGAGTAGATAAGACATAATGTTACACAATATAACCAGGTAAGAATTTGGCATGTGTGAAAGCTTCTTAAAATCAAAAACTCATAACACATTCTAAGATCCCCTAATCTTAGAATGTGTTATGAGTCATACAGAACGAGTAGTTAGTTCGAATTGGCTATGCGGGCGAATCTGCAGGTTTAAGTTGACTATATAATTGATGGAACTATATAATTACAACAAAAATCTAAATATATTGCTTACGTACATAATCGGTATTCGGCCGAATACGATGAAATATAGCGGGGTGTCCTAACACCAGGTTCTCAGGTTCCCACCGCCTATCCTGCTATGCGCGGGATACAGCGTAAATGACTGAATATTCGTCGCAAGTCTAAGTCTACTCTGTATTAGTCACTCTTCTATTGATTCGGAAAGATCATCGAAGGTCGGGCAATGTGTGATGTAACAGCGATTGTAATCTCTTCTAGGTATTGTATGTACGATCTTACTTAGCGGTCTAAGACAACCTTGCTTGGCACGGGCTATTATTTATAAGGTATAGCTTTTACCTGCGGCTTGGTCGCAGGCGTACGACTGTAAGCGCGAAGGGTTGTGGATTCGATTCCTACTCAAGGAAATGAGGCATTTAACAATTTCTCATTTCCTCGCTCTAGTAACGACGCAAAGCACAGCGTTGAGTTCCGCCATTCAACACGCAATGCTTTATGAATTCGGCGGACAGTGGGCACCGGAAATATCTTAATGGGAACTCATACGACGCTCCCAGGTTCCCTCTGTTTACTCTGCTACGTGTGGGAAACAGCGTGACGATAAAATAAAATTGTATAGGTCATTTACATAGGTATACTGGCCGATTCCAGGCCCCCACTATGTCATATAATATAACCTTTTTCAAAAAATGAATTTATAAAACGCAAAAAGATGTTTTCAAACCAGTAGTTCCTGAGATTAGCGCGATCGATCAAACAAACTTTATAACATATTCGACAGACTACAAACCTTGTCTAGTAGAGATGGGTTGTGGCCTCACAGTTCTGCCTACGATTGATTAGTGTACGTTATTTAAGTGGCATCCTTCATGTAAATTCATTGTTACGTAAATTTAAGTGAAACTCTCAAAAAAAGGTTATGTAGCGGATATTATTCAAATTAATAAGTTTAATTATCTAGGGAGATCTATCTAGACGAGATACCTACTAGTTATTTTAAATTTATAAAAAAATATATATTAAAAAAATGCTGCACAGTTTGGCAATTTCTTCACATAAATGATTGCTAGGTTTTATATTTTGCTATATTTTTAGTATAGAAAATACTACCATGTTTTGTTATTACTGTTTGTATAAAATATAAACAGTAATAACAAAACAATCGTTTGCCGATACAATTAAGCGATGGATAGATTCTATTACGATATTTCTCTAGAAATATGATATCATCGGTACTACACTTTGATGAAACTATAATCTGCAATTTCCTGTTCAAAACAAAACGAGATGAAATAAGCTTTGACATTAGAAATATACTGGTGCGCATAACGTCTAAAGATAATATTAGGTGCTAATATTTTTTTTTATCTTCACAGTAGTGAGGTTCCCAGGTTGGGAACCTAGTATTAAGAAATTCAGTTCCCTATAAGCCACTTCCTTTCCTCACTTTTATGGTATTTGAGTGATGAGAACTCAACGTGCTTTGCCTAACTACCTAACTTGCAACTGGAATGGACAATGGAATCACAACATTTATATAAATACACAAAAGCACATTTCCCAGTAGCAGTATATAGTTCGTGTCCAGATCGCTTCACCTAGTTCACGCAGGGCGAGCGTAACCGGCTTTCCTTATGGCCCGTTCTAATTACCTTCTTCCCGCGATACTGAATCATACGTTACGCCGTTTCCTATAATAAAATTAATTTATATGTTTGTTTAAGTATTAGCTATATTCGTTAAAACCACCGTCAGAGAATGTGAACTCAAGAAATTGTATAAAACCACAAGAAAATAAGGATATTTTTAATAAAATTATTTATTAAATTAATTTAATTCTTACTTACTTAATGACTGAAATTAATGATATAATCTTATTTACTTTTATAATTGAAGGATTGTCAAATTATATACAAGGAAAAATGCTTTTTTATTATGAACAAAATAAAGAACCTATCTAAAATCTATATATATAAAAGGACTTGCCCTCACTGACTGAGGTAAGACGCACGCACAGCCGTAACCGCTGATGGTAGAAACGTGAAATTTGAACAGATGTTTACTTTCGTAATCTGGACATCCACTAAGAAGGGATTTTAAAAAATTTTAACCCTAAAGGGGTGAAATAAGGGTGGAAAGTTTGTATGGAATTTTTTATAAATCAGCACCGATTTTTATAAAATTTGAAATTTAGATTTTTAAAAGTATTTAATTGAACACGTATTTCATCGTTTTCTTGAATTCGCCCCCTAAGGGTGCAAATAAGGGGTTGAAAGTTTGTATGGAAAAATCATTAAATCACCACTGATTTTTATAATATTTGAAATTTAGACACAAAAAAATATTTCATTGAACACATGTTTCATGGTTTATTAGAATTCACCCCTAAATAAGCACGCGAAGCTGCGCGCGTCCGCTAGTATTTATATATTTACATAAGCATGTTATGGGCATAACATATTCAAATAGGGGAGAGCGGGGCCAAAAGTTCCGATTTTTTTTTAACCTCAAATATAGCTACGAATACTTGATTTCAGTATTAACACAATATAGTCAAATTCAACTTACATATCTAGACTTGCAATTAAAACAGTAATTTGGGGTATTCTTTGTAAGACTTTTTTATTATGAATTTTTTTGTGACTGAAGTCGGAAAGTAACAACTTACCCCGACTTGGGGCAAGTTGTTAACAGACCGGGGTAAATTGTTAACATATTTTTTAAAGCTATTATTTGCACAATAAAAAACAATAAATAATCGAACAAAGCCTGTTTATTTAGGGAATAATCAACAGTATCATAATAATCACCAGGCGCAAAAGCAAATCTTTTTTAACCGACTTTTATAAGAAAAGGAGATTATCAATTCGACTGTTTTTTTATGGAAGTATGTTACTTCATAACTTTCGATTAGGTGAACCGATTTTGATTATTTTTTTTTTATTTGAAAAGTAGTGCTTCCCATGTGGGAATCAATTTTTATTTATTCTATTTTTGACAATGGTATCTATGAGAAAATCACATAAGTATTAAATTTGTATTGGTATGTGTGCGACAAAATTACGAATAACTCAATATCACGCCAACCGATTCCAATGATTTTTTTCTTATTTGAAAGGATACACTTCAAGGATAGTTTGATGAAAGTTTGGTTAGGTTCCGATTATAAAATCTGGTCAAAATTGAGAAAATTTGTTTTTATTTTGGTAAATTTTAATTATACTGGAATAGTTAGAAGCCAAAACTTTGTTAAAATTATTGTCAGAAGTAAGATTCCCCATCGTTGCATTTCTTTTCAATCAACCTCAAAAAATATGTTTTCATTTTCAACCGACTTCAAAAAAGGGAGAGGTTCCCAATTCGCCCGAATATTTTTTTATGTATTTTCTTGTCAATATATCAAAATGTTAGTTTCCACAACAATAATACCTAATTGAGTCAAGTTTTACATATCACAACAGATGCCACTCGTTAACAACCACTACCACCACAACCAACACTCATTTAAGAAGTATCCTTTTTAAGGTTACTTATCACTTAAAATCGTAAAAAGAATTAATTTTGAACATAAAAAAAACTGAACCGAAAAACAACGAACTAAAAAGTAAAAGATAATTTTACATAAAATAAAACTTATTTTGATTTTGTTAAGCCAAAATAATAAACAAAGATTTTATAGCTTTATCTTTTCGCGCTCAATATATTTTCAGTTTTTATCTTATTCCTGCAATCTTTGAAAACTACATCCGCTGCTTTTTGCATCAACTCATATGACACATAACCTCGAGTTGGTTTTCGAGCATAAGTCCGCATGTTACTAAATTACAATACTTTTTAGTATGAAAAATTACAATATTTACATCCCATTATTGGTACAAATGAATTAGCGAAAGTTTTTCCGAGGTCACAACATGCCCCAAAAAAAGGGAACATCTAGCCCCAAAAACACATGTTGAAAAAAAATTTAATATAAATAAGATTAGGAAAAACACATATAATTTACAAATAGTGTTCCGAAATACTAGATAATATATGTAAAAGAAACACTAAAATACTCGAGGCTAATCGTTAAAATTTGTGAGATAGACCAAAAATATCAAATGCGAAAATATTTACAAACGTGCACCAGCGACACACGTGTGCTATTCCATTGGTTTCGGGTGCCACTGGATTGTTCAATATGCTGGCCATGGGTGCGCTATCACATTGCATTTATATATGTTTACTAAATATTCCTATCACTTTTCCCCGGGAAATTATTTCCATCGGAACAACTTACCTCGGTAACTTTTAGCCCCGCTCTCCCCTACACGAAAACCTGCCAGGAATTAGGTTAATTTTAATGGAAACCCTATTATTTAGTGTACACGAGTGACTCATAGAACGGTCAAGGGCGGCGACTAATATTTTAAGTGTTAATTTCACTAATACACGGTTCGAGGAAATTTTAAAAAATATTATGTATAACATAGGTACCTATCGTATTAAACATTAGTAAGTTAAGAATATGCCTAAAAAACATTAATAATTCAACGTAACCGTGGTAGTGTTAGTTAGTGGTCAAACGTTAGCCATAGTGGCACAACGACATCGTCTATCTTTGAACGCGGTGGTAGTGGATTCGTTACGATGGATGGAGTGGATGCTTACGGGCGAATGAACTTTTCATATCCTCGTTTTTGTAAAAGGTCTAAACGCTGAATTGAGTTCCGCAAGTGCAAGTGGGTACCAGGATGTCTCAATACTAGGTTCCCTTTGTCTAACGTTTGAAACATTACCAGAACAAAATGAAGACGGACCGACATACATACACAATTTTTACAATAAAAAGGAACGTTCCGTTGGTCCTCGTACCTCAAAGGACAGCGATATTGAGAAAGGTTGACTTGATTACGCATTCAAACTATAAGCGTAGAACTCATTGCACTATCGTCCGGACGTCTTTGTGCAGTCACGTCAGCTGGGACCGAGTCATGCAGAGTAAATCAAATGTTGTATAAGAAACATATTTTTTTGTTTAATTAAAAGATTTTTAGAATTAATGAGAAAATAAACAAATAAATTCAATAACATAAGTTCTACTTCGATGGGTAGAGCCTTAATTTCCTAACTCTATGCGTGTCAGGATACCAATCAGCGATAAATAATAGCATTACGTACGGTATACAATAATTCTACATACAAAAAAAAATTAAATCAGCTTCACGCTGTATCACGCACACAGCAGAGTAGGCAGAGGGAACCTAGTGTTAAGACGACACTCCGTTCCCCACTTTCTGCCGAATTCTGAAGGCATTGCGTGTTGAGTGGCAGAACTCAACGCCGCGCTTTGCATCGACACCAGAGCGAAGAAATGGAAATATAAATATTTCACTTCCTCGAGTGGGGATCGTACCCACAACCGTCGCGTTACAGTCACACCCCTCGTTGAGTAACGTGTGCAATAAGAAGTAGACAATTTTGATTAAGTTAGTAACATTAATAATAATTAGTAACATTTATGGTAAATTTCCCCAACAACTTGACGGCTTACTACAATAATGAAATGTACTAATTACATATAATCGAGAAATTCCAGTAAATAAGTATAATCATTGCAATAATTAGCTGTGAACTATCGAGAGCGTCACTCTCGTTCTCGCAGTTTGAACGTATGACATCAGCGATCTTTGCACTTCGGTGAGCTCATGGTTCGGATGTTGCCAACTTTTTGCGAATTCTCGATAACACTATTTCATCTTCGCACCCGCACACTTCCGTTCTTCACTGTCCCCCCATTTTCGAGGCATTGCGTGTTAAGTGACAGAACTCAACGGCCTCGAATTAATAAAGTCAAAACAGTCAAATCGTCCACTAATGACTCGAACACGACTTCATTAGTCCGAATATTATATAAATGAGGATTCTTTGAATAATCTGTTAAGTCGTAGCCTAGTCGCACAACGCCTCTTGCCAATAGGAAAGCAAAGTATACAGGTACTATTTTACCTTAGTATTATCAATATTTGCAATTTGCATACATGTGTCGATTCGATTAACGTACCTGTAACAATAAAATAAGAATGAAATATTATTAATGAATCAGAAATATAAATAAATAGTAAAATTTTAATGTATTTATAATAGAGGGGCAGCGCATTCGGAGCAATAAAATCTTATCGTGTAATTCTCAGCTCTTGTAAGATAAAGTGCGTTGAGTCTCTATTCTACCGTTGCATATATGCATGAACGAATATTGAATGATTCTTTGAAATAGTCAGCGTCAGCGATATATATCTAAATGATTACAACATATAACTTCGTTCCTTCCCCAATGGATGTGTACCTCCTCAGAAGTGTATCAACAAGGTCGCTCGCTACCGTTTCCTCGAGCACCTCGAGGTAAATACCAGTACCTACCTATACCGAGAAACGATGAATTTAAAACATATTGGCGACAAACAAATTGCATCAGGGGACTGGCGCTCTGTTCTATAAGGCTACCTGCAACGTAGATTTGCCGCTAAGTGCTTGCAAAATTACCGAACGCAACTTTAGTTATGCACGAGAGCATGCTGTGTGTTAAATCTTACAAATATTTAGACGCGAACGTTACTCGTGGTTTCATCTTATTTTAAACATAATCTTCTTAAACACTATTTTATTTTTTAATTCAATCGCAACTTCCTGTTCCTGTAGAAATTTCAAAATATCCTATATTACTGCTCGCGCAGTCCCCAAGAAACCTACATGCCAAATTGTAGTGTTACGCGCTGTAAAGTTCCAGTTTGGTTGTAATTTTAGTACATATAGGTACATATATATAAAAAACTTCTTGACAAGAAAACCTACGTCCTTAACTCGTATATTTCCTCTGCATACCCTGATATATAAGGGTAAGGCTTAAAGCTAGCATCCATAGCTCACAAAGGTCAAACAAGTTGACACCGCAACGAGCGACCCAGCCACACGCGCGCCCACGTCCACTGCAAGTGATACGTCCTTGGACACGGGCAAAACAACATGAGACGAAACGTATGAATGTCTCTAAATGTATGAGATAAATTTAGCCAAATTACTCGTGGGCGCTATTAGTGACACGACGAAGTAATAGTTACGCTAACAAGTGTATCAATCTATATATATAAAATCGAAAGGTCACTCACTCACTCATCACGAAATCTCAGAAACTTGCATAGGAGTCATTTATAGGGCGTAGGTGCTCGCTAAGACGGGAATTTGCAATATTCGACTCCTAATGGGTTGTTCTTGGGGGTGAAAGTTTGTATGAAACTTCGTTACTACAAATGCTAGGAATCTCAAATTTTGCATGGACGTCACTTATAGGACGTAGGTACTCATGGAGACAGAAATTAATAATAACGTAGTTCACGCAGGCGAAGCCGCGTGCGGGCCGCTAGTGTTATATATTTTCCATCGATATCACAAAAAGCATAAAGTTTCTAATTATAATATATAGCGCTAGTGTCATATTATCGGGTGTGTTGAAGCGAGACGGAACCGACGCGGAAGACGGAAGGCCAAGGTGACAGAGTAAGACAATACTGGTCTGATAAGTGATAAGTGCTATGGATTTATGAGTTGCGTTATGCATATATAGGCCCGTATTCATAAACCGCTCTCAACTGTGAGATCAATGTTGAGAGTGAACTTGAAATGTGAATTGAAGTGAATTTTCATCTATACATTAAAACCATATCTCAACTTTGATGAACATGATGGGCAAACCAGTAAAAAGTCACTACGTTCCCTTTATTTCCGAGACATGATAAGCGGAATTTAACGCTGCACTTTGTCTTCCAATTTAGATTAGTGAAGATAATTTTAATATCTCCTGAGTGGTTACCGAACCCATGCAACGGCTTCAAGAATTATAATCCATTAAAACATTAATTCTTATTGAAAGTATTTTATACAAGATCTTTGATCTTTTAAATTTTACATTCTGAGTGTTCCTCGTAAAGAGTAACAAAATAAATGCTGAATAAATAAATATTGAAGTTTCTTTCTACAGTGCTAAAATAAAGTAAAGTTATTGATTTCGCAACCAAATATCCTTTAAGTCTGTACTAGTTCCCTCCCTCGGTGGACTTTGCGGTTTAAGTGGTTTTCGCGGTTAGGTACCTACTGAGTTGTCAAAAGGTTTCTCTTGAGCATTTTATCTCTTCTCTATCTATATAATAAAAATATATAATAAAACAGTAACAATATTTTGTCTATACATTTCGTATTTTTGACTTACATGTATAGAGCGGAACTTAAAAATAATAATAGAAAGCAAAAATATATTTTTTTATTTCTTGTCTGTATGTATGGTCACGCTAATATCCGAAAGTACTGAACCGATTTACTTGAAACTTTAACCAATTGCTTTGTTTTAACTCAACTTAACATCTAAAGTTTGTTTCATCAAAATCGGTATTAAAATTATCGGCATTTGAATGAACTCAAGGCATGAGTTTGCCTGCAAATATATATCAATCCATATCTATACTTATACTTATAATAAATCTGTGTTTGTTTGTGATTAATCTGTTTTTTTAATCGACTTTCAAAACAAGGAGGAGGTTCACAATTAAACATTTTAGATTCGATACTCGATTAATTATTTTGGATTCGATTTCGATATTGGATTATTCGATTCTATTTGGATATTTTTTGTAATATGCAATCATTACAGTTATTTTATAAAGAATATTATAAATCCTTACCCAAATCAATAACATTTAAGGCTGTTTCTGAACGAGTAAATTAAATTATTAATTGACATCATGACACATTTGACTGTCAGTCAATTCTGTTTATTAAATAAATAATCATGTAGTTCACGCAGGCGAAGCTGTGGGGGGGCCGCTAGTTAAATATATAAATATATTTGAACAATATAAAATTATCAATTGATAATTCTTGATTAAACTTGACCTTTAGTGTACACTACTTAGTGGGACTTTGCCACTTTTTTAGAATATCTGATTTAACTCTAATAATTCGCCTTTTAGAAATGATCAAAAGAAGAAAGACCTCTTTGCAATCCAAAATCCAATGCTAAACTTATGTAATGACCCCCAAAAACATGATAACATAAAATAGTCATTCATAATAAATTGCCATAGATAAAATTAAATTAACAAATAATAGACACAGCTATAGAATACCATTTAAGAGGCGATAACTATTAGTTAAACGTGTTTATCGTCTGGTTAGTTTAATCGACAGTCAGCTGTGAACAATTAATAAATAGCATCGATTATTACAACTCGTGCTGGACATTTAGATACTCTTATAATAACATCACTTGTAAAGTTCACGGCCATAGTTATATTGTATTATTTTAATATATTTTTTAATATGCGTGTTAATTTATTAGCATAGCACGTAGCAAGTATCAAATATGAATTTGTAGATTTTTTTATTTTCTGTATTCAACTATTATGACTTTTGCTGAATTAAGTTCATTTGCTTTTCATGCAGGATAGCTACCATTGTATTATCGTATAAACAATAACATTGTAACCAGAATATTGAAAAAAGCAATTGTTGAGTCTCTTGCCGGCTCTTCTCAACAGAACTGTCTTCCGAGCAGGTGGTGGCTATATATTAATTCGACGATTCCAAAGTGCGTGAAAAAGTCTATTTGTATAAAGAATATTTTGAATTGAATTGAAAAATTGAAAGTTATGTATGCGTAAATCACTTTGCCAATTTTATTGAATCGAGCATAAACACGACAGCTAAAGAACCAAAAACATAGAAAATTTCCGTCATATCCATGTTTTATTTATGCCCAATTGCAATATAAAAAAAAATCTAAATACACGATATAAAAAAAACATTGTTCACTCACCAAAAAAGGCATAAGCCGATTAGAATACAATTAACAGCAAGCGGTGCGGGTCGGTGAAGGACACTCGCACTATAAATAGCCTGCGACAACGCACACGCGTGTCTCAGACAGGAGTGACTGATAACGTTATATCAATGCAAATATTCAATTATCATATTGCTATCAATGTATAAATATTTGCGAAATATACTGAATTACTCAACTTTAGTGAATACATTTTGTTGCGGCGCCTAGGGGTGGTTTTGTAATTATGAACTTATTGCTTTTTATGAAACAGTGTTAAGACACTCTTCGTATTCCGTCCGAATACGAAGAGAGACGGGAACATAAACAATAATTAATTCACACAAGTAGTACATGAAATTTAACATTATTTGTAAAAAAATAATTAAAAATATATGCAACAAAAAAAAATACCACAAATTAATTCTTGATTAATATGATTAAATTACGCATAATTATATACTTCAATCTACACTAGCAGTTCCTCTACCAACATACATACATACATACATACATACATTAGCCGTACTTAACCGGTCACAACAGAAACTTCTCGGCAGTAACCGTTTCGGCAATAAAATTAACTAATCAAGGCCAACCGTCTATAGCTACGTAGTGAGTACGTACACAAGTGGCATCATCTTATCTCACTCGAATAATATTCTTCTTTGGTTTGGTGGAGACGTCTGCTTTAATATTACAAATACCTATGTAAATATATTAGGTTAGAATTTTTCTGCTTTTGTAGAGAAATTAAAGTTATTTATGTGGTACGTTTCCTGAGTTAATGATTTCTTCTTTATGATTTGAATTCGTTTTATCCGCGATAATTCAGACCCCATTAAAAATTAATTAAAAATAAACAATGATTAATTTTTTGAGCTATCTTTTTTCTCCTTACAAGTGCTTCTAATTATAAACTTAATTGAATTTGTCTCAGAAGTACTACTTGAAGAGATTAAGAAAAACACCGACGTCCTCCACTTGTTGTAAATAAATCACGAAGTTTGCACGAAAATTAAAAAGGCTCAAGAGTCTCCTTCATTTCTAATTCTTAGAACGTTTAGTAACAGCTGTTAAGACACTCTGTCTTCCACTTTGCGCTATGATAATACGATAACTTCTAAGATATTTTCGGAACTTAACGCCGCCTTTGTCTTTTTACCAGAGCGACGAAATGAAAATATTTATATTTATTAATATACCTTACCTTGACTGAGAATCGAAACCGTAACCGTTTTTACTGTCAGACTCTTTTAAAGAACAAATAAATAATTAATAAAATATTTCATATGAGTAAAGAATAATCGTTGACGCGTTAACGGTAATTAAATTCGCGTAGACGTGATTTCACATAGGGTTTCCCGACGCTCACGTTTCGGGCACGTTTCATATTAATCCGCGTTAATCTATATTAAATACTAAGTACTTCAAAACTGCCGTAGCTTTAGGTTTATGTAGATTTAAGCCGTGGGTGGATGGAATCTATACTAATATTAGAAATCTGAAGAGTTTATTTGGTTTAACGCGCTAATCTCGGGAACTACTGTTAGTTAATCGAGGACACTTCAGACCTGAAATGGCTATCGCTTGAAGCAAAATTTTATCGAGCTTCAATTAAGTTTGGGGTGGGTGGGGACCCTAATTTAGTTGCTCATCATCTGACCCTCGAGGGTAATGGCCGAGATCTTAATGATGTCAATCTACCCCCGCGTCGGCCTGAGCCTGGTTTACGTGATAAAAGTGTTCTGGGTAAAATAATACTTTTAGTTGTTACTTTAATCTAATTTTGGACGAATATAAAAACGTTATAATGTATAGAGGTATTAAACTATAAATAACTGTCATATATATGCCAAATAATTAAATGTTGAACGTCCACGCACATATGAAGAGATCCTTGCTAAATTATAAACGTAATGGGAACTCTTCACAATGAGTGATAAAAAAACTCAGCGCGCTGGACGGAGTTCAAGAGGAACTGAGAACTCTGGGCGTAGTTAATTGGAGAAAAGAAGCCAAGAAATTGTGAAGAAGTATTCTGGACCAGACGAAGGACCTCCCGCGGTTGTCGCGCTTGTGATAAGGATGATAAAAATATTTTGAATTCAGGAGTCAGCATCCATATAGATCTCCAATTATCACGTCGGTGAAATCTAGAATGATGTCATAATTAACATTTAACTTGGTTCTCATTTCATATTTATGTTTTTTATGGGGTTACAAATATTTTAATAAATTTTGTAGCAAAACCACGAGTATTTGTTAGTACCTAATGTAAAATATAAGCAACAAAACGTACTATGTAGTATATATTTGTCGAAGTCGAGTTAAGTAAACTAAAACAGGTACGTATTGGTCATTCACACTACATCGGCAATGCATCAGATGTCACGACTTGTTGAATACGTTACAAAATATTCAAAGAAAAAACATATCTGTAAGATTACGCGTTCTCCAGGAAACACTGTTTCTCACTTTCTGCTCTTCTCTTCTCTCTTCTTTGTTGACAAGAGTAAATAAATGAAACAGATTGAAATATTATCATTCGTACGAGTGAAGATTGAACCCATGACCATTGTGTTTATAGTCAGACGTTGTACCATTGCGGCACGGCATCCTCTTATAATATCATATATATTTTCAATAATCAGAGATATCAATTATAATGTATAGAATTTACATTTTACATAGCATAGATAAAGCCAGAAAAAAAACTCAATTCAAAGAAAATTAACAAAAAAACGAGCAAGTTTTGTAGAATTTCATCGTGTTCGGATGTTTTCTGCTGCTATAGCACCTGGCAGATTCGCAGGAAGTGAGATAAATAAACAATAAATTCTATTAGCTAGTACAATCTGACCGAGATCGCAATTTAATCACTGACGAATTAGAAAAAAAATATTTTTCAGCCTCACGCTTTATCCCGCTAAAGCAGAGGTAAAGGTAGAGATCTAGTATTTTTTTATCTATATACTAGCGACCCCTTGCGGCTTCGCCCGCTTTTACTACTGGATTATTCATATAATGTATGTTTGCAAAGCACTTAAGATAATGTGAAAACTAATTAAATTCTAATGCAACCCGCATTTTCGTAGTTTCAATAAGGATTTTCCAATTGTTTTACACAGCAAGGATTTTTTAGTAGGTACCGTAATTTTAAATCTATAATCTTTTCAAATACTTATTAAAATATATTTAAATGACTATTTTTAGATAGTTAAATGACTATTTTTAAACGGAAGAAATTATAAACAAAAGCCTACCTACAATAACTACTACAAAAAATATGAAACCAAATATATCGCGCTGAAATAATACATTCAACTCCAATTATCCAATACGTGCAAACGCATCTAAATCTTCGTTGCTATGCCTCTATAGCGGGCGGGGTTTTTTTTTTCGAGCTTGTGGTTAATGCTGAAGAGGGTATTCTGTTCCTGATGAAAAGCAAGCACTACGTGGCTGCCTGTGAGGAAAATTAAATAGAATGCATTGGCCGAGAATCGAACCCGGGCCGCCCGCGTGGCAGGCGAGCATTCTACCACTGAACCACCGATGACTGCTCATGACGCGCTTGTATAAGCAAAACGTCGCGGGGCGCGTTTCGCAGCAAGGATGTTTTGATATTGTAACAACTTCTAAAGTACTTATTAAAATGAAAAAACAGTAAAAGACAGTTTTGATCTACATTAAATGGCCAACGTAACTAATATACTTATTTATATGCTGAGAGTAAGGGATAAGTAAAACTTGAGTCGGCACAGCTGATGAATCAACGGCGTGATGTGTCAACAATTAAATGCGTTTTTCTCTAAAACTATTCGCAATTTTGAAATAGTGTGAAAAGAAAATTTTATCTTCGTTTAACGTAGAAAATTAATAAAGTATTTTAAAGAATAAGGATTAATACCATTATGGAAAAATATCGCTCACAATAAAAAATATATTGAAATTACTATTTTTAGACAGAAATATGATTACTACACGTTATCCTTAAAAGATAAAAATATGCTCTCGCGGACTTTTTTGTAGATCTTATTAAGAGGAACAATACTCCAGTACATTATTTTCATGTAGTACTTACCAGTAAAGCAGCGCATGCGCGAAAGTGTCTCAACGGGTAGGACTTTAGACACATTTATCGTATTTATGTTAATTTACATAAGAATGTACAAATAATAAACTATATATAAACCTTCCCTGAGAAATACTCGACCTAATGGTGAAAACCACATAAAAATCCGTTGGGTGGTTTAGAAGAAGAAGAGTTAGAAAGTTCAGACAGACACGAAACGCGACTTTGTTTTATAAGATATAGGATAGGATAGGATAGGATAGGATATACAATCGAAAGGTCATTCACTCATCACGAAATCTCAGAAATTACATGTGGTAGGAATCTCAAATTTTGCATAGGAGTTATTTATAGGACGTACGTGCTCGCTAAGACGGGAATTTGCAATATTCGACTTCTAAGGATTTTGGGGTTGGAAGTTTGTATGAAACTTCGTTACTACAAATGCTAGGAGTCTCAAAATTTGCATGGACGTCACTTATAGGACGTAGGTACTCATGGAGAAATTAATAATAACGTAGTTCACGCAGGCGAAGCCGCGGGCGGGCCGCCAGTATACACATATATTAAAAATACTCACTATAGACGTCGCACGTATCATGTATTTTCATGTTTCTCTGATGTATAAACTAGGCTTAGGACCAGACATTAATCTATACTAATATAATAAAGCGGAAGAGTTTGTTTGTTTGTTTGTTTGTTTGAACGCTAAGATCTCGCTGGATCTACTGGTCTGATTTACATTGTTTTTGTTTTGTATAAAAGCTACATTCTTCAGAAGTGCTATAGGCTATATAACATTACATTACACATATAAACTAATATATTTTACAGTACTTTCTAATTTGACATGCAATTTATTCTGCCATGTTAATATCAACCGTCGCGTCGCTACGCAACCGTTACCACGACATTTTGATATTCATCCTTATGAAGTTTGATAAATAATTAAGGAGATGTCACTGATTCGACCTAGCCTTCGGGCGGCATAGTATGAGTATGACCAACGCGAAAATATTCTTATAGTCCAAGCAGGCGTAGCCGCGTCTGGGTCCACTAGTATAACTATATTTAGGTATTTTACTTTACGTACAAAAATCCAAAAAATGAGAAAACCTATTTTTTTCAAAAACAAATACCTATATTAGAGCTTAAATTAGGGCAATCTAAATAATTATAGCGGAAACCGCTATAATTATTTAGATCTGGTGTAAAAAATACTTTATATGTAATTAATTCTTATTTTTATTGAATATTGTTTTTATTATAAAGCGATATTCCTTTCGTCTTACAAGATCAACTTCACTATTGTTTCATCTCTCGTCATTATAACTCTTGAACCGACTTCACGCTGTATCCCGCATACGGCAGGGTAAACAGAAGGAATTCAATTTCCCAATTTTCGACAATTAGCGGAACTCTTACCATTCTTAATGCACAGTAGGTACCGACATTTCGAAATCTAAAGTGGGACATATAAACAAAGCAACAGATGCGCGATGCCCACCAGGAAACTGTCGCTCTTCACTCCCGCATCCACGTTATACTTATAATAACCCAAATCCTTCTTAGAAATTTATTATTTTAATTGAATGGATTTATATTAAAATCAAAAATAGATCCCAAATTTAAATGTTACCTTGAAATTTTACAGGTTGTTGATAAAATATATACAGGCATTAGTCAATATTGTTATTCTAGACACGTAGTTCAAAGCCCAATACATATAGTTGTACTACGCATACCTCAGCTAATGTATTATATTATTATAATACACCGGAAATGTTTGTTTGCTCGAACGCGCTAATCTCGACAACTTTAAATCGAATCAGAAAATTATTTTAGTGTTTTATAGTTCATATCACTCATCCAGGAAGACGTACGACATTAATAGTTTCAATTTAACGCACCGTACGAACATCTAGATTTCGCTATCCAATAGGCAATATTATTTAGACAATTGTATTTTTAATATTATAATATTCTACTTTCAACAACTGTCTTACCACATCTAAGAATGATATACGGGACAAAAAAGATTTAAAAGTGGTGCCCCTTCAGAAGTAGGTTTGGGGACAGGTCCCCAAAGTAAAATAATATATCCTCCAAATACAATATCCAAAACACAAATTCCAATTGTAATCAATGGCAAATGACTAAAGGTCAGTACTTGGCACACTCACGGGTGTAGTGGGAGGTAACCCCCCGCCTCAATATCCGCGCTCCATCCCAGGCGGGAATGCGGCTAGTTCCGCCCGTGGTCGGGTCCGGCACGTTCCCACTATTGTTATAGAACGACGGTTGTTTTTGAGCATATTATGAGAAATAAATAAAATATAGAAATGAATATAAATAAGATAGCTACAAAAATCTTACATAAATAGCGACGATCAACAAAATACAGAAGTCTCTGACTCTGACTGAGTGGCAATCCGGCAATACAAAGACGAAAATACTGAACTTAAAAGTTAAAACTTAGAACTTAGAGTTTAGAAAATCCAAAAAGTCTTGGAAAAGTTTCTTTTTAATGAAATTTGAAAGACCGTCGTGGCGCAGGAGTACAAGCGTGCGACTGTTATCTGTTTGATCCTGCTCGGGGTTGATTAAAAAATAGTTAATATTTTCATTTCCTCGCTCTAGTAACAAGGCTAAGTTGAGTTCCACCAGTAAACATGCAATGCCACGAATTCAGCGGAAAACAGAAGTTTTACTTTAATTTATAGAGTTACCATTTTTAAAACTTGACTGGAACTTGAATTGAATAGTAGACTGTTTAACAGCATGTGAAGTGTAATTAAAAAAAATACCTATAAAAATCAGTTAAGTACGATAATAATTTTAGACACTTATAATATGTACGTATACATATTTTTTTGATTTGTTTTGTATACAAAAACAAAATCAAATAAAAATCGACACCACAAAATAAACAACGATTCCGCCAAATGAACACCGACCACAAAATCATTTCCCCCGCCATTAATTATAAATAACCGACGCGAGTCCAAGTAAAAGTTGATTATCATATGTTGTTTTGCGTATAATTAACGATGTAATTAAAGTAATCAACACATAAATAATAGCTAGTTAACGGCCTGCGCCGTGTTGCACCTCCGTCGTAGTCTCCGAGTAGAATCATTTTGAGAAACTTCATTATGTGTTTAGTAAAATATGTAGGTTATACACACTGGTAAACGTGATTCCAAAACGGAAAGTTATCTATATATATATAAATGTTGTCCGTTACTGATAGACATCGCACGAAAGAAACTTCACAGCGTAGAACACTGAAATTTGGCGTGAACCCTACATGCCAAATTCCTTAGAGAGTGTAGAGTAACACTGACAGATTACACTACTTACCTCTATGATTAACATTTTATGAAATATACCTAAACCTAAGTATGCCTTCCATAAAATTCCTAATAGATTTTTTTAAATAAGTGAATATTTTAATAATCTACTAGCGGCTTTGCTTGCGCTGGTATCCTTGTAGTAAGAAACAAACAAAATCACATGTATAATAGTATTAATTTTTATAAATTTAAACATTTACTGAGGGTTTCCGTAGGTAAGAAATACTTACAAAACCAAAACACAGTTCAGACAACAGAATTTAGTATTGGCAGTGAAAAGAATTTCAAAAAGCAACAATGGAGCGGATGTTTACAAGAACATAACTGCGACGTGCGTAGCGCTTAGCAGCTCTATGTTTATCTCGTTTGATCTGTTTCGACTTTTAAGTGACCGGCCTGGAGTTTTGGTAGAATTAATGAGTTCCTATAGTTCTTAATATACAAACCTTTATATTTATTGTTTGCTTATGATGGTATTTTGTTAAATTTATGCTCTATATTTTTTTGTAGTAGTAAATAGTTCTAATTCGGCACAGCGTCTGACTTGTGAAAGCAATGGTCGTGGTTTTCGATCCCCACACGGGATAATGAGTTATATTCACTGTAACAAGACAGAGTGCGGCGTTGACTTCCACCAACCAACATGCAATATCTCGAACTCGTCTCTGCCTGCCCTGCCGTGCGGGAAAAAGCGTGAAGGTGCTTACTAAAAAAAGCATAGTCCATAAACTTGAAACATAATAACCAAATCGTCTATTAAACGTGATGAGATGGGTGAATTAAAGAGTTTACGAGCACTTAATGGGCCGCGCGGTTACACGTAACATTAATTTTAATCGAGTTACACCGGTAGGTACTGCTTACCGGACCTAATTAGATTTGATGACGGGAATACCGTCATACGTCTATAAATATGCATATAATAATTATGATTACTTTACATTTATAAATAATCAGAATAAAATAGATCTTCAAAATTCCTAGATATTATAAAGGTTTAACAATTATTATAATAAATAAACATTTATTTCAATGACTGCGTCCAAAACTGATCAAGTAACTTACTTAACGATAAGTTTATTTGCATATCTCCATGACGAAAGATTCTCCATGTTTAGAGATATAAAAATAAGTTAATTAAAATCAATGAACATACATAACATTAAAGTGCACCGGCCAACATCCTAGCTGTACGTTGCCGCTATGTTATGCGATGACCCCACAACGCAGTGCGAGTGAAAAACCAGAGAAAAACCTAGTGTTACAACACTTTGCTCGACGCATTCCGCCCAATTCTCTAAATAATTCGTGTTGATTAGCGTAACTAAACTCCTCGCTAGTTACTAGAGTGTGGAAATATTTATGGATACATACAGCGTGAATCTACCACGTGAATGTGACGCTGTAGTCAGTACAAGAGGTGCAGTATAAACCGGTGTAGTGTCGTCAAACAACACATGCATACACACAAATGTAAAGCTTGTATATTTCCCAAGGGGGCTTTGACTAATTCGTGTATAATCCGCCCAACTGTTTACCTGTCACGTTTCGTTTTTGTATTTGCTAAAACTTTTACCTTTCATTTAAACATGCAACTTGATTTATAACTTAGCATTTTGAAATTCAATAGTATCAAAAGGTTTTTTTAGCTTAAAAATTAAACGGTGTGGCGCAGTAGATCAGCATTCAACTGTAAACGCAATGATTGCGTGTGTACTTCCTACTCTGAGGGTGATTTGTATTTAAATTGTCGTAATGTGCCCAATTGGCGGAAACTGAGGAACGGAGTATTGTAACACTAGATTCTCCGTTTACCATGCTATAGGAAAATAAATAATTTCCCGAGTCAAATACAAAACAACACGCACGTAATGTAGAGCAAAAACAATAGTAGATAAAGATATATCTGTTTTAACAATTGATGAGTCAGACTGCAGACCGATGCTGATGGGCTATCAATTATAACTCTACTACTGTAGTAGAGTTGGCTAGCGTTTCCTATCCATACCTATATTATAAATTCGAAAGTAACTCTGTCTGTCTGTCTGTCTTTTACGCAATCAGGGTCAAACCGCTAATTTAATTGTGGTAAAATACTCATATAGAGATACTTGAGGGTCCCGGGATGAACATAGGATACTTTTTTTTCTCATATTTTTAATATTTTCGATATATATCAATATATTAAAATAATTAATTTGACATGCAATTTATTCCGCCATGTTGTTATTAACAATCGTCGCTACGCGTTGCTAAGCAACGGCTTGCAAAGTTTGTTGTTTTAATAAAACGTCACCCAAAGTGAGTTTGCTTAATGCATACATGGCGCGCGCCGATATAGATTTGTATACATTAACAAAAATTAGATGATTTCTATAATTTGATTTTCATCCTTATTAAAATAAATATAATAGTCACTTTTAGCATTTCATGTAGATGGAAATTATAGTTTACTGTATAACATTCTAATAAATAATTAAGATGTCACTGATTCCAAATGAAAATGACCTAGCCTACGAGTGGTATAGTATGACCGACTTTGATGATTTTGTAAATTTTTATATATTTTCGAATTACTATTATTTTTTATGTAATTATTTGCTGCTTATAATTAATTTTTCTCAGTTCGGTTATCTATACCGATGTTATACACTTAAAATATCGTAATTTTAATCATTTGGGAATTTATTTAATATTGTTCGCAAAAATTAATAATTATTTAATATAGAAAAATGTTTAGTACGGGCGCACGACAAACTTTAGGTATTTTTTCTAATATTAAGAATTTCCTTTACTTACTTTTACTGCTTTTGTTTGTTCATTTCGGTTACTCAGATATTTTTTCTAATAATAAATCTCTACTTATTATTATTTGTTAACTTATTTTAATTATTTAGGCTTATATTTTCGCGGGCGTAGCCGCGTCCGGGCCCACTAGTATCTATATATAAACATACATTTACTAACATTATTAGAGTAAATTCAATTGATAGCGTAGGTGTAGCTTGTACTAATTAATGATTTCCCTCAGGTCGTTTGCTCCTCTTTTATTTACTTTATAGCCATTTTATCTATGTAATTAGCCTTCTTCTACATACCCATTAATTTAAAAATAAAAACGACGACGTAATACACAAAAACTTTGTTAAGGCGCCAAATTCACTCCAAAAAAAATATTCTATTTTCATATCCTCTTCCCCGAATGTTTTAAAAATTAAGAAAGTTTTAAAAATTAAAGGAGAACCGAGTTTTTTAACACTAGGTCTCTTCTGCCTACCCTACTTTATGTGATATACAACGTGAAGTCCATAAGAACCGGGTAATTACGAATTGGACTCGTACGCTAAAGGTTCCGTATCCATTATCTATAAAAACAGTTTTTAAGCATTAGTTGATATACCAGTAATACATCGTTTGTGAAAATTTCAACTGTGAACTAAAACAGTTTCTTCGATGTAATCAAGTGACACGAACAGACAAATGAACAGCGGGGTATTAGTAACAACATTTTGAGTAAGGAACTTCCAAAAGGTTAGTTATATTTGATAAGTCAAACAAACTCGGCAAACGTTAACGAATTTTGCACAGTGCCGAACTTAAGTGCCGACAGATGGTGTACAGCTTCGACCGACATCTTTGTGGCAGTTTATTTACATACGAATAAAAAATCTACTAATATTATAAATGTAAGAGATTGTGAGGATGGATGTTCGTTCCAGTTTCCTTTTTTTGTTAAGATTCTGTATAATTTGGTTATACTATAACAATAAGTTGAAGCAGGCGAAGTCGCGCTTAGGTCGCTAGTTTAAAGTTTGTTTAGTTGAACGGGCTAATCTCAGGAAGTACCTACTGGTGTAAGTTAATAATTCCTTCCTGTTGGGTAGTACTACATTTATCAAAGGAGAAGGCAAATAGAATGAGATAACATTAATCGTTTCCCTGAAACTACCCGGTATAAAATTGTTAATTTGTTCACGTACCTGTTTTGTTAATATTTAGATTTAAATTCCTGATTTATGTACTAAATGTGTACGTAAAAAAAATATTTAAATAATAAATCGAAATTAATATGTAAAGATATCGATCATGTCATAATTTACAAATATACATACAGTGAAAATACGGGACAGGGCCTGGCGCCAGCCAGTTCCAAAATCGAACCAACAACTGCCGCGTTTATAATCAGACCACTACGAATAGAAAATAATGAAGGCATTTCAAATTTAGCAAAATATAAACAAACATCGTAAATCTTCCAGCGGCGAAACGCTTGCAGGTGTTGAGGCGCCTGGCGCCGCGCCGTACGACGTAAATAAAATTACCTAAACAATTACTCATAGTGTCATCATTTTAATATCTGTAATAATATCTTAAGTATCGAATACACAATATAATATATGTATTACTTTTTAAAGGAGCGGAGAGTGCAGTATCTACAATAGGCTCTCTCTGCCTTTGCAATAAGACTAGTTAAAGTGAGAAACGGGACACCAGACACACAAATACTTGCTATAATGTACCTAGTCTACTAGTTAAAAGACAATTACAATAAAAAATATATATGCAAAACCTCCACCACATAAAAACTAACCAAATTATAAACCACCTTACTCCACTCTAGGGGCAGGCCCTACATAACCCAACGATCCCAACGTAAATCATCAAAGACTCGTACACATACAGGCGCGTATTCGTCCCGGTGCGCCAGTTCCCAGATATCGGGTTACGATTGCGTGCACATGTGTCGCGGAACAGATGGCGTTGCGCTTGACTGCCGGTTCAATTCCCAGCGCTGTGTGTTGTATATCTATATGAACTCACACAGACCAGTGGAACGTGACTATAAATGCGATGGTCGCGAGTACGAATCCTGCAATTGTGTTTTCATTTCCTCGTTTTAGTAAGATGAAGCACGACGTTCAATTCTGCTATTCAACTCGCAATGCCTTCCCTTACACCTCTATATGCAATTATTAGATCATTTTCTTAATAATACATTAATCCAAATAAAAGCCCAAAACCAAATAACTTAATGTAACGTTTCACAAAACACAATAGACTCTTAAAAAATAAATTAAAAAAAAACATTAAAAAAAAACAAATAATGGAAAGAATAAGCGATGAAAACGCTACAAAAGCATTTCACTTTCACATGAAAATATCCGCTTACTTAATCTTAATAGATTACTATTAGTGCTATAGCTCTAACGCTTGCGTGACGCGGTGTAATCGCGGGCGCTGGGAAACACTTTTTACTTTTCATTGAAAAAAAAATATACTGCAGATGAAGTAGATAAATAAAAAATATATATGGTAATGCTATATAGGTATAAGATATGATATGTCTTATTATAAAATTGTATAAAATTGTAACTGGTCGCTGTCTGTTCATGGAAGATACTCGTATATATGAGAAAATTTATTTATTATATTGGACTCACTTATCTATGTAATCGAACCCAAAACTAGAATTTTTATTTTTTGCTTCTTTATCGGCGCTGTGACTTTGTCCATTAATACTTATTTTAGGAGACATAGTTTTAGACAAACAAACAATAAAAATAAATAAAATAGAATGACGAGCAACAGAAATAGAAACCTAGCGAAGTAGAAATCAAAGATACGGCGGCCATCATTACGCCCCAGTAGACAGAGGCTGATTACAGCCTTTGGTTTTTACAACGCTAAATAGAAAAACACCGTGAAAGTCATATTGGAAAACTGTGAAACACGAAAATGGAGAGTTGTTACATTATATGAAAACGTTTATATTTATGTAATACTAACGACTCGCGGCTTCGCCCATTCCAACTACATAATTATTATTCCACAGTTAATATTACTAATATCATTTTAAAAACAATATCTGTATCTATATTGAAAAGTTTAGTTTCAGCTATTATATTATTTAATTCAATAATATAATTACCTATAACAAATAATATAAAATAATTATTAATAATTGTTTTATTTAACGCAGTTTTGTCAAACAATAGTGCAAACTGCAATTAAATCAGTTAAGCCACTTCTTGTTTTTGGTTCTATTGTGTATATACAGGTGGGCCAGCGTGTGCATTGTGCACTATTGCGCGGCGTCTATTTCGCTCTGAGTTTAGTTTACATGATTTAAATCAATGTCCTAGTGAAAGTGTTATCAGATCGTGGGTGGGCGTCCAAGGTGAATAAGTCGCGACGTCCGTTATTACGTAACCTTTTCTTCCCACAACTGCATAATTTTGAAGCCTCCAACAGCAGAACCTGGTCGACGACGAATACCCAGCTCAAGAACATTTCCGACGAAATGTTCGCTATTCCTCGAGCGATGTGCCAGCGAGTCTTTACAAATTTGAGGTTCGAGGAGGATTCGAGGAGTGTGTACGTTTGGATGGTACACATTTCAGTGAAGCTAATCCTCCTTACGAAGTAATCTCAAAGTGGTCGGGAAGGGGTCTGGGTATGTTAATGATACTTCTGGGGTATCATAAACAAACATGCTTTCACCGCGAGACACCGTATTACCTTGTAATCTGCTCAATCCGCTTCGCAGTAAACGGCTTCTGTTCAACCATATGTATATAATAATAATCTATAAGGACATGTATAAGATCGATAATTCTGATTTTTACTATTGGAAATTCTGTTTTAAGTCATATAAATTAAATTGTTTGGCATCAGTTTTATTAGAAGAAAAGATAAAAAATATATAAAAGGGAAATGGACCTATTCACAAATCTTATAAGTTATCTTAAGCTTTACGATACATATTTCTTGGAAAAAAAAAATGTAGAATGGCGAAACGCACCATCGCGTTTTATTTCCCAGAATAAAATATGAATGTAAGCAATCCCTCGAGCGGGCATGGAACTCACACCCACCGCTTCAGTCATCACCGCATCGCCGACAGTTAAAACGTTAATGAATACAATCGATTATTCGAAAGCCGACAATCTAGTCTAGCGCAGATCAATCAACGAGATGTTTCCATCTCTTAGGCCAGCGGCGGGGACGATGACCTACTTAATTAGTACGTGAACCGAGTCGTTGCCCCTGTCACTAATAGCACGTTCATTTTATAACATGTAATATTTGTTTACCGTACTTATTTAATAACTAGTGGGCGCGCGCAGCTTCGCTAGCTTATTTAGGGGTGAATTCTAATAAACCATGAAACATGTGTTCAATGAAATATTTTTAAGAGTCTAAATTTCAAATTTTATAAAAATCGGTGGCGATTTGAAGATTTTTCCATACAAACTTTCAACCCCTTATTTGCATCCTTAGGGGAAGAATTATAGAAAACGATGAAACACGTGTTCAATTAAATACTTTTAAAAACCTAAATTTAAAATTTTATAAAAATCAGTGCCGATTTAAATTTTTTTCCATACAAACTTTGAACCCCTATTTCACCCCTTTAGGGTTAAAATTTTTCAAAATCCCTTCTTAGTGGATGTCCAGATTACAAAAGTAAACATCTGTCCAAATTTCACGTTTCTACGCACAGCGGTTACGGCTGTGCGCGCGTCTTACCTCAGTCAGTGAGGACAAGTCCTTTTATATATATAGATAATATTACAAGAAATATGTGAGAAACAGATAGCAGCACTTAATCACAATTAGTGTTTAATTCATATTGGTAATAAATGGATTTGTATGCTTATAATCATTAATTAACGTCCGTGAGTATTCTGCTTCCCAATTTACTTTCACACGAACAAGCTTTTGTTCTGTCAAATAATACAACAACATAAATAATATTTAAAAAGTCTAAATAATATTTAAAGATTCTTCCTATTTAATTTATGTCACCACTCGCGTGTCCAAAATAATATAACTAAGAATTTGGTATGACGCATTGCAAGTACACGAGACTATCTCACACAAATGTTTCTATTCGAACCAGTAGTGACCAAACTGACTGCCAATCAAGCGTTTAACCGTGCAACGCTAACGGGAACGACAAGATTCGGTGGAAAGTAAAAACAGAAGTGTCTGAATGGGCAACGGAGTGTCGTAATAACATGAGCCCTCTGCCTATGCGCGGCCCTGCTATGTGCAGAATACAGCATGAAGCTAAAAAAAAACAAAAAATTGTATACCCACCTGTGCGTATATGGTTCATTTCATTATCAGTACACTTAACAATATATGTATGCATAATAAATTCAAATATTTACCACAGGTCGTTAGCATGCCATCGCTCTTGAAATATCAGTTAAAATATTCAAGTTAAAAATGCATCCGCTTATCTAATCAGGCCATTAGGTTATCATCGGGCTGTCATTAAAAAAACATGCCTACTGCCTACTCGTTAGATAGCGCGTTCCCTTCCAATCGATGTTTTGTCAAACAAATTGAAAATATTAAATAAGGTATGGTCGCAAGTTATTTGATAATTTCTTAAATATAAAGATTTTGTATGAAGCTATGGTTCTTCGAAATACTTTCGCCTCGTTTACAGTCATCAGCTCTTCATACATGCCCTCCGGGTTCCTCATTCTCTTTTCGCGTATAATTTTTCCAGTATGATTAATATAGTAGTCTCGAAGGTCAACGTCTCCAATCACATCTCTTACCGCTCAAACTTGCTTCCTAAATATAGTAGCAATGACCTCTTGTAAATGTCTTATTTACAACTTATGTACATTTATTTATATTCATTCTTAATAAAGACTAAATACTATTTAAAAGACTAAATAAGACTGCAAAAGGAATGAGGCAGTGGAATTTGCGAAACATATTTTTTAATATCAAGAGTAAGTATTTATTAATAATTAATATGAGAATGTAGGTATAAATAGGAAATTTACTAACGATTCCAGCACCATTAATCTAAACACTAAAAATAAAATAGTAATATATACAGACAACCTTTAAAATAATTCATTCATAGCACAATACTACAAACAGAGCTCGATTAAGGTACTTCCTTGTTTATGGTGAACAAGAATAGCCGCAATGATGGCTACGGGCTGGCTGGCTGCCATCGCGAGCCTTGGGAAGTCCGCACTCCGCAGGGCGGCGCTCGCCTTGGCCAACTTTCCTAATTAATTCACCTTCGTTATATCAACGAGCGTGATAAAAAAACTTTGCCGATCGTTAAGTAATATACCGAGGCTACAACTACATGTTCCACATTAAGGATTAGATCGTATGGAATAGATACGTAATTATATAAATAAAAGTTCATTAAACATAATATAGTCATTTATATGTAATACTTTATTCAATTTATGGTTGGGGAGACTGCACTCTGTTTATTAGAGCGATAGGAAAAATATTTTTTAGCTTCACGCTGTATCCCGCACATAGCGGAGTAAACAGGAGGAATCTGGGAACCTAAAAACTAGGAACTTAAATAAGACACTCCTTTCCTCCTTAAGACACTTCCGCTACCCACTTTCCGCATTTCGCATTTCTTGAGGCATTGCGTGTAGAGTGGCGGAACTCAACGTCGCACTTGCCTCGTTACCAGGGCGAAGAAATGAAAATATTACATATTTCATTCCCCCGAGTGTTATCTATTCTCTATATGTAATAAAACAGTAAAAATATTTTGTCTGTACATTAGATGACTTTGATGGTTTCCTACACTACACTTTGGTTCTCTTCTACCAGAGAGAACCAAAAGAGAAGAAAAGTAGTTTAATAAATTAATTTTTAAGAAAAACAAAAACCGACTTCTAACACAACGAACTAAAAAGTGAAAAATAATTATACAAAGATTTTATAATTTTGAAGTCGGTGCCAAGTAAAACAAACAGGCTTAGTAATTAGATATTGTAGTAAGGGTGTTGTAGCATTAGCTTGACGCCGACTTCAAAATTATAAAATCTTTGTATAATTATTTTTCACTTTTTAGTTCGTTGTGTTAGAAGTCGGTTTTTGTTTTTCTTAAAAATTAATTTATTTTACGATTTTTAGTGATGGGTAGATGTTAAAAAAAATGATGCTTCTTAAACGAGTGGTGATGGTGGTGGTAGTGGTTTTCAACGAGTGGTTGTGGTTGTCCTATGTAAAACTTTATTTAATTAGGTATTATTTTTGTGCAAAGTTACATTTTGGTATATTGACAAGAACATACATAAAAAGTATTCGAGCGAATTGAGAATCTCCCTTTTTTGAAGTTGGTTCAAAATGAGAACATCCTCTTTATTGAGGTTGGTTGAAAAGAAATGCAACGATGAGGAATCTCACCTCTGACATCAATTTAAAAAGTTTTTGCTTGTAACTATTACAGTATAATCAATTTTTTACCAAAAAAAAACAAACTTTCCAAATTTTCACCGGATCCCATAATCGGAACCTAACCAAACTTTCACCAAATTATCCTTAAAGTGTATCCTTTCAAATAAAAAAAGAATCATCAAAATCGGTTGGCGCGACATTGAGTTATTCGTCTATTTGTCGCGCACATACCTAATGCATATTTAAGACTTATGTGATTTTCTCATAGATACCATTGTCAGACATGGACCAAAAAAAATGGGACCATTCGGGAAGCTTCACCTTTCAAACAAAAAAAAAATTTTCAAAATCGGTTCACCCAGTCCAAAGTTATGAGGTAACAAACATAAAAAAAAAAAAAAAAAAAAAATAATAATAAAAAAAATACAGTCGAATTGATAACCTCCTTTTCTTACAGAAGTCGGTTAAAAAGTAGTTTCATTTCTGGGTGTGGTGTAAAGTTTGGTTCTGCGCGACGTTGCCCGCTACTTTTTATTTAATGTTATTTAAGTATATTTAGTAAAGAATGTTTGATTATCTCAGTTCGGTTATCTATACCGATGCTATACACTTAATATATCGTAATTTTGATCATTTGGGATTTTATTTGATATTGTTCGCAAAAAATACCCTATTTAACATATAAAAATTTTTAGTTAGACTACTCTAACATCACCTCTGTATATATGTACGCACGCGCGGAAAACTTTAGGTACCCCTTCTAATATTAAGAATTTCCTTTAGTTACTTTTACTTCTTTTGTTTGCTCATTTCCATTACAAGTTCCTTAAATAAAGTAACATTTAACGGACTCGAAATTCTAAAGTAACGTGTTATTTATACACCCGGCTACCCTTTAACGGCTACCCTTTCATTAATATTTATTTTTATACTTGAATCAAGTGCCTTTTTTAATCGACCGAGTTCACATTCGTCCAGTAAATGCTAAGTCGTAAATCTATATTTATAATTGAGTTAAATAGCCGTCGAGGCTTCAACCCGTTGTGGCGCAGGGAGGCGTCAGGCTGTATCACGCACTCATGAGGTTGGGCAGAGATAACCTATTGTTAAGACACTGCGTTCCCAATTTAGATAGTCCAGACAAGAAATTGAAAAAGGGCATCTAGTAATGTATTGCATTTTAAATAATAAAAACAAATAACATGAAAAACATCTTTTATCGTATCTCAAAAGAGCCTTCTTTTGAGATACTTACTAAGTTACATAAATATAATACATATATGTTTCTATACTAAACTAATAAAACTGAAGAGCTTGTTTCGGATAAAAAAATACTTTTGTATTGTATAATCCATTTATCGAGGAAGACTATAAGCTATATATTACACGGCGTCTATCGTTTTCATATGCCCTCCCTATTCTCGCGGTCATAGAATGTGCCATAGCTATGCTAAGCTATTATAATATATAGACAGAATAGCTTAAGAAAATTAATTTTACTCGAATCTAGAATGGCGTTAGTAAGGCTTTGTGCTATAATCTCTTATCATTTCTGAGCAGCTAAACGCCTACGGGATTTCCCCGGGCACTGTGTTCAATTCAATTTGAAAATTCAATGCATCTGGTGAACTTCAATTACAGGGCTGCGAGCCGGACGCCCCCGCATTCCACTGCAGCCAGTGGGGTCCCTAACTACCCACTTCCCATCAGACGAGAGTATCTCGAGTTTGTCTATATTATGATGACTAAAATAACTATCGAGAGATTTATTAAGCTGTAGAAAAAAAGCAATGAAATGAACGTATATATTTTTTTATTTCACACATATGTTATCCTATGTGTTATTCCGATGTATAAGCAACATTACTTTTAAGTTTCATCTAAATCTGTTTAGTAGTTTTTGCGCGCAACGGGGTCAAATAAAATTGAGTTCCGACTTCAACTGTTGATCCATAAGAATTAGCTTATTATATTCATAATAAATTAAAAATTATCACAAATACACTATATTAATATGCTATATATATATATATGTTATTTGCACGTATTAATACAAATAAGATATAGATACATATAGTATGACAACAATGACGTAAAGCAAATAAGGCGTAGACTAAACAATGCGATATGTTCGATAAACATTTTCGCTTGCTAACAATAGAAAATACAAAAATCACTTGGATTTCATTTGGATAAACCACAATGCACGCAGAGTATAGAAATTAATTAATCCATATGTGCTAATAATTCCGTTCCCCACTGCCGAATTGAGGCGGTGAGTGGGAATCGAACCCACAACCTGTCCCCTTTAAAGTCGCATGTTTGTGTACCGGCACAGTACAGCAATAGAACGTGGGTTCACAAGGCGGCGCAGCGCTGTGTTCCGCCACTCAACAAGCATTGTTTTAAAATAATGTGATAAGTGTGGAACGGTGTTTCTCATCACTAGGGTTTCTCTGCCTACCCTGGTATATGCAGGATACAGTGTAAAACCAAAATAAAAATGCAAATATATCAATATAAAATTGATCCTTAAAAACATAATACTGATAACCAATGTGACAGATATCTTATCTACAATGATAAGTGCTAATGTACTGAGAAATTAAGAATTTCCTTTGTTATGGTTGCTTTACAGTTTCTCTATCGTTCAATGATAATTAATAATCAACATAAATGTAATTAAGATGATTATTGTAATTATAATAATGTTATGTTTATTGAGTAACGGAACTTATAATCTATCTATTTAAATATGAGCTTATAAACCATTCATTTTAATTAGGCGATCCGCAATATTTTAGCGAAAAAAAAACAAAGAAAAAAATAGATCAAAATATTAAAAAACTGATCTATAAAAGCAAAATAAAAAGTATTTATAACAAAAAAGAACAGGTATAAAAAACAAAACAAATAACCACCAGTTAGTTACATCAGTGACATGGCCAAGAACGTTCTAAGCTGTTAGATTGAATAACTGCAGCGCTTCCTGCGATCGGAACCCGCACCCCGGCGACGTTACTTGAACTACATCCGTTTACGGACGACTTAATGCATGTGAGGCCAGTTGTGCCGCAGGACTGTAAAGTCGATTGGTTAAGGGTTCGATTCCCACTTCGAGGAAATACAATAATCATATTATGAGCGACCAATATGAAATGCTCACCTCATGACAAGTGTTTACACGTGTTTGAGTCACATTAATTAGCGAGGCCATGAGAAACCTTCGAATAACAAAAATGCCTTCATTCAAAAGATACATAAATACACATATTGCCTGTAGGCAATATGTGTATATATGTATGTCTATATATGTATATATAATTATTGAAACACGAAAAGGTAATAAATAGATTGAAATCCATTGTTAGCGCATCCATTATCGCATGAATTACAATAATAATAGGTGGACTATTTTCTTGCTACAGTCCGCGTGCGTGTACTTCCCAAAGAGAGATGATTGCGTACACTTTTATAAAATGCTTTGCATTTTTACCCACATTTTGTTTCTGATCTGTTGAGACAATCACAAAATTCCGTTAAGACAATTAAAAATGCAATGATTGTAGGTTTGATCCTCGGTACTGGAATTGGGAATCGGTAAGAACCTGGGTGGCTCTGGTAAGACAAGACACGTCGTCACGTTCCGTCACTTAACACGCAAACTGTCGTATTCCGACCTACCAATGTCTGCCTTGCTATATGCAGGATACAGCGCACTCTCCACTGGAGGTCTCTACTCGTCGCTCGACGAGGAAGAGTTGCGCAAGCATCGGGCGCGGTGGGACCTATTATAGCACATTATATTGGGATACTTTAACCCGACATTTTTAACATTTCGTAGTATCTAGTAATTCTACACGTGACCACGGCCTACTGCAGTGTTCAAAAAGTGAGCTATCCAAGAATGTATAATACTTAATATACGCAATTAATCCGGTTAGAGTTTCATTTAAAATGTATAATATAAAATTTAATAAAACCGCATAATACGTTCATCTGAGTGATATTTAATTAAATTTTGACTACAGAATTTCTTCCGTTCCACACTGATTAATTGTACCTGAATAAAGTTTTATATTTTATTTTAAATAAAGGGAATACAGGATGTATCCTACGTACAGCCTCATGGCCAGAGACTATTTAATAATAACAGTTAATAACCTTTAAAATATAAATATTAGGTGTACATTTATTTTAATAATATACAAGATAAAACACATACTTTTCGTGGCTTGAGTAGTATGTTAATGGAAATATTTGATATTTAACTTTACAAACATAACCTTATACGAAGATTCGTACGTAGGTACGTACCTTCTTTTAATAAGATTATTAAAAGGTCTACTGTACGATCTAGGTTCCATTGGATTTTAGGATTTCTTATACATTTGATTATTTCCTTCCCGAGGGTCGCGACCGACGACGACTTCTCGAACGTACTGCAAAAAAAAACCTCAAAATCTGACAATCTACCTGGTAGAATGATCCTGAAAATTGCCGCCGTCCAGCAACCGCACCTTGGCGAACAGAACGGCCGACACAAATGGCACCTCCGTGAGCTCCTCCAAGCAACACTGTACTTCAAATTTATATCTCTTTTTCTTCGTCATGAACGCCATGACTCCAACATCGGTTATTCGGCCGGTTTGTACCGACTCCTATAGCACTATAACACTATAGCACTAACACTAGCACCACACTGTCACTGTCACACTATCTCACTAACTAACTAACTAAGTGGATAAGTAAAGCGGCGGAACTATTAATTCGGCGTTATCGTCGCTGCGGTGTCGATACAGGCGGATCGGGCTCATATCGGCAGACGTCGTTAGCCTGAAAAGGAAATTGATTGTTCAGTACATTTAGATATTTTTAATTGTAGCGATAAGAAATTGGGTTTGGTGCGTTCATTTTGTGGTGCAATATAAAATTACTGAAAATATAATTTTTGTCGGTTTGCTAACGGTAATAAGAAAAAATAAAAATAAATATATCGTATTCTTTGGGACTGCCCTGGCGCAGTGGGACAACTGACTGCAAGTGCGACAGCTGTAGGTTCGACAGTCACGGAGAGGAGGAAGGTACTTAGCATCTAGTATTTTATATAAAAAATGTTAAACATAGTATAATTTGATACATGTCATGTCATCATCGAATAATTGGCTCCGAAGGCAGTTCTGCTGAGAGGAGAGAGCCGGCAAGAAATGTTATTTTTAATATAATTTTTTTTTATTGATATAATTACCCAGAAAACATAAGTTTAAATACATATTATAACTTTTGCCTAAAAAATGATTAGTCTATCAGTAACCTTTAATAGCTACTGATTAATAGAATATAAATATCCAAATATATTAATATAATAAAATTGATATCAGCCAGGATTTCCCAGAGAGATAAAAGTGTGTGTGAAAGTGGCCAATAGCCTAGTAAGCCGGCGATGATAGCTTATCACATCTGGAGGACATGTGACTTTAATGACGTCGTAATCGTCCGACTTAAGCTTAAGCTGATTATTTTTAAAAGATTAAAACACACAAAGGAAAATTTACATATAAAACAGCCATTTCCGATATTTTAAAATAGTAGAGGTAGCAAAAAATTGATTAAAAAAACTACATTTTTAAGCATCAAATTATTATAATAAAGTATTAATCTTAATATTTTCTATTATTATAATAATTTGTTTTCTTTTTTATTTACGCTTCTTTTGCGTCTACAAATACAATAATTGCGGTGTCTGTACTCCAATTATGAATGCAGCAAAGGAAACCAACATCATAATATTTTTTTAAGAATTACGATTAGAACCCGAGCTAATAACTTTTATACACGTGGTGTTAGAACATTATACACTGAAGACTTACTTTTAAAATACAGCAGCAAAGGAAGACTATAATATGAAATGTTGCCACCAATATGCAGGTCCGAGCCGCCTTACATCATCTGAAACAGACAGACGAAATTATTTTTAACTACTGTTTAACTAACATTACCCACTACTATTATACCTGTAATTATTATAACATTACATAATAACAGCGTAGCATCGTCTAGCTTAAGAGTTTGTTTGGTTAAAGACGCTAATCTCGGGAACTACCCATTGGACAGTCCATTAACCGAGGAATGCTATTGCCTATAAAGCATCACGTTAATAATTTCAAAGTGAACCCAGCTCGTAGTACGCAAGTTAAATAATAGCAGCGTTGCATCGTCTAGAATTTGCATAAGAAGTATGAAATAACCGACCAAAAGGATGCAATTAAGTTTGAGGCATTGCGTTTGGAGAGTACAATCTGCTTAATTGTACCCATTATATCATTCGGAGCGACCTTCGCGTGTACTTGCGTAAGCGTTACACTAGAGGCGGGTTCATCATTTTACTTATACGATCTTATACAATATTTTATTGAATAAGATCGTATAAGTAAAATGGAAATTAATCATTCGCGAGCTAGGATCAAATCCATCCACACCATTGATTTACAGACGCTGTTCTCTTTTCTATCAGAAAAGTTTTCCATATTGCCATTCTAGATATTATAATTTACATGCTAATAAAACATCTCAATATACGAAGTTCCCTATAATTACTTTGAAGAAACCTGCAATTTATAACACATTCATTTTAAACTGAGAAACTATTGACATAAATACAAGAAAATGTGTTTTTCTAACCTTAATATGACAGAAATAGGGTAATGTTTATATGTAGGCACTCATCGCGTATAACATTACAGCAGTTAAATAAATTAATTTAGAGTGAAACTAGAACTGCATTATAGTACGGACATAATTATTGAGTTAATTCGTAATTAACTTTACTCGGATTGGAGGATCTATTTTAATTGTTAAATCAATTATGGTAAAACGCGTCGGAATGCCCTAGGCCTATATATGAAACCGTCGTGGCAGGAACACAAGTTTGCGACTGTAAACGCAACGCAACGGTTCGATTTCCACTCGAGGGAATGTGCTATTTGAGATTTTTTATTTCCTTATTCTGGTAACCAGAATGCTGTAAAATTGTCGATCACATTATCATTAAAAAGTATTATTTAATAGGAGGATTTTGATTAACAAATGAAATATCTATTGCTATAATTTAAAAAAATAAATCGGATTAATTAATTATTAATTTAAAATATACAATATTTAACGTATAATTGTTTCAAACGTACAACTTTACAAAGATTGTAATTAGTTGAGTCACCCGTTATCGCACGGAGGCGCCATAGCAACGACAACCAAACACAAATGCACACGCAAACAATGTAAAAACACAACACATCATTTACTGTAACAATTATGATTTATAATAAAATCTATTATAGATGAGGCCAGCTTCACGCTGTATCCCGCACACAGCAGGGTAGGCAGAGGGAACCTAGTGTTAAGACACACCATTCTCCACTTTCTGCCGAATTCTGGAGGCATTGCGTGTTGAGTCCGAGAACTCAACACCGCGACAGAGATACAAAAGTGCGCATATAAAAATAGTAGTCTTGAAGAATCACTGTATTACATGCGCAACAACTGTGATATCAGCAGTCAGGCCTGACCCAACAGGGACTTTACGTTTTTAAGGCAAGCTCGTCACGCATGCCTGACATAAGGGTACCGAGGGTGGTGGTTACCGTGTCTGTCTTACCTTATGACTTTAACGTATGAAACAAACAAAGGCGTAAATAACGTTTTTGTGTGGTTATCTTTTTGTGGCGTTGCGTGACGCGACGGCTAGTAGCTGGTGGGACGGTGCTCTACTGTGATCGATTTTGTTTTATATATATACAAATATAAAAAATAATACGTAATATGAACACAGTAGAAGATTGACATTAATATAAATAAATATATAAGCTTATTTTTCTAATATTTGTGTGTGAAATGGAAAAATAATCATATATGACATACGTTTGGCTAGATTTCAACTAAACAATACAAGTTCAGTTACAGAAAAAGAAAACCTTTGTATTTATCTGATAAATATATTATTAAGATTATTATAGATAAGTGGTAAAATTTAATAAAAAATAATGATTATTTGAGTATATGTATACACATTATACATAAACGGGCAAAGGCGTGAAACTACTGCATACACGGTATATATTTCACAATATGTAAATACAATCTGTCCGTTAACCCTCATCAAAATGCTTTCTCGTATAGCCTTTCACGTCCACCGCTTTGTGCCTAGCGGCGTGCCTGTAACTTTCTCACGTCCCTCCCTTCAAACTGTCCCTTTGGTTGTCATATAATTATATTAATTGTGAATAGCTATTCATAGTTTATGTAACAAACCTAATATTTTATTTAAATAACATATTATACTCAAAAAACATATCAATTAACAAAAAAACAGCGTTTTAAAAACAAAAAAGTTAATCGAAATTGATGAATTGATGAATACTCTTTGGGGAGAGGGCAAAAAATCCGCAACCGTCGGGCGACCGTCACCGCCGCGCCGCGCCGGTTGTTGACCGAGGACGCTCGTGCGAGAAACTATTTGTGAGGGAGCCTGAAAACGACTAGTTCACCTTTTTTCTATTTTTACATTGTGGTATCTTAGGAATATGTTTGGGTTTAGTTAATCTCAGGAACCACTGGTTTTAATTGGAACATTCATTTTGGGTTGGATAGTCCATTTATCGAAAAAACCTTATATTTTCAATTTCCCACTGTACTTGCGGTCAATGTTACTGGTCTTGAGCGTGACGCGACGTTGACTTTCTTTGTTAACTAAACCAGTGGGCGCTGACTGGCGGTGACAATTGTTTTAGAGCTAAGTAAGTAAAGACTCATTCACGCATTTTGCGATTCCATCTGTTGTATTAGTGCATAAAGTATCTTTTCGGTGACTACAACACTCAGCTTTCTACCCACTTCTCGAGGTATACCGTTGAATGGCGGAGTTCAATACCGCTCTTTTATAGCACAAGCTCTACGTTGTAATTTAACATTTTGATTTACATATTTATGCTTGAAACAGCAGATGATTTGTCAGATTATATTTCCTTTGTAGTGTTCGTGCATTTGATATGTAAATGAAAACTTCCGGCGTGTTAAGAATTATAATATTTTATGGCAATCCTCATTTAATACCGTTCTCGATATTATACTTAAACGACATTAATACATAATTATTTTCAAATTACTTGCAAATATTCATTAACAAAAACAACTACCTATTTTTACAGCAAAAAGTTATATAGAATATACATATTTGTATTTAATTTTGCAATTTTTTTTAAATTATATAAGTCATTTTGCGGAAAACACAACCAACAAAGTAGCACTAAAGTAGCACTTACTTTCAACTCCTGTACTGATTCCCGTATACAGCAGGGTGGTTAGAAAAACCTACTGTTAAGACAAAATCACGCTTTGTTTAGTAGCAGAGCAGAAAATGAAAATAATTCATTCCCCCAGATAGCAATCGAACTAACAGCCGTCGCTTCCAGTACGCGCGCACTGAGCCATACCTATTTTCTCCATAAAAACTAAAAGTTATAGACATACATACATAGATAATTAAAATTCTTGCAAGTTTGACATCGGCCGGTCGTGAGTCGTGACACATGTGTTACATTTAACTTGTCGCATGATGATATTATATGTCACGAAAAACATATACCTACCTAACCGCGTTCTACATTTTTATTTTTTTACCGAAAATTTTGCAAATTTATAAATTATATTTTTACAGAGGGAACCTTGAAACCTAGTGTTAAGACACTCCATTCCCCACTTTCTGCCGAATTCTGAAGGATTGCGTGTTGGGTGGCGAACCTCAATGCCGCACTGTCTCATTATCAGAGGGCGAAAACGAAAATATTAAATATTTTCCCAAGTGAGAATCGAACCTACAACCTTCCCGTTTTCAGTCACACCCTTGTGCCACCTCGTCACGACGACCTTTGTACGAATTGATGTGACAAACTGGTGTTTTCTAAACTACTTGGTGTTATTTATACTTCTTCGTGTCACATGGAAAAAAGTCAGTGATATCGAAATTCACCAAACAAGGTGATGTAATCTCGATAAATTTCAGCTGTATCCCGCACACAGCAGGGTAGGCAGAAAGAACCTAACGTTAAGATACTCTGTTTCCCACTTTCCGCCGAATTTTGGAGGCATTGCGTTTTGAGTGGCGGATCTCAACTCCGCGATTTGCTTGGACACCAGACCGAACAAATGAAAATATTCATTTCCACGTGTGAGGATCGAACCCACAACCAGTCGCGTTTACAGTGACACTTTGTACCCCTGCGCCACGACTGATTTCAATTCGATAAATAAAATATCCAACGCGTAAATAATTATACGATTCGTTAGTTCCTGAGATTTAACCAAACAAAACATCAGCTTTATAATATAAGTATAGATTGAAGTAACGAGCGGTGACCGACCTCAAAAAATAACTAAGCTTTTTCTGTTCTAAATCTAAGTATCACGCACTTTATTAGATTGATTAATAGTACCTACCTCACCACTCTAATAATCATTTCAGTGTATTAGAATAAACAAGTTATAAATAGTTGAAGTAAATTACGAAACAACTGACTCGATAGAAAATTGGACCAATTGCTATTTAATTTTGTAATGGCACAGCAAAAAATGGCTCGTGTTGATTCTAAATGCTAAACTAAACTAATAAGCAACATCACCAAATAGTCTCTTATCTAGTCAAGACACTGCGTACTCGGTGTTACGAGCGAATTAGAGACAATTTGAAAATAATTAATCGAGTGTTGCGTGACAGGAATCAACGCCATGATTTGTCTTCATTATCCCCGAGTGGCGATTGAACTCACAAACACCGTATCTATAATGATTGGGGAAACCTTCTTTCCTGTTTATCAGGTAAGTACCTGATTGCAATGTTTAACGTTAATTGATTTCATACATAGTAGAAATATGTTATTCTGACGCCTCTAGCTGGCTTGCACGCAATTGTTTTAATTTAAAATTTTAATGTTCTTAGGTTATTCTAATAAACTTTAATACTTACTTAAATAACTAGGTCAGTAGGTGGCCAGTAGTGGCGCAGGGGCACAAGCGTCCGACTCTACACTCTACTATGCATGATGCTGAGTGAATGATGGGTTCAATTCCAACTCATGAGAATGAAATGTTTATTATTTTTATTTTCTCCCTCTGATAACGAGGATAAACGTGTTGAGTGCCACCACCGCAATGCGTTAAAAATCGGCGAAAAGTGGGAAATGGAAGTATCTTAATGAGAACTAAGTCTTATCACTAGCCTGCTACATTCCCTCGGACCACCCTGCTGTGACGATAAGAGTGAAAAGCTGAAAAGAAAAAATGATGAAAGTAATCTAATTTGCCGGAAAGCGACACAAAGAAATAACTTTTTACAAGTCTTCATTGTCAAGCTAAAAATCTATTGAAAAATACTTTAAAAAATCTTACTACAAGTTCATGGATATAAGGTAGACTGAACGAAGTGACATGTTCATACAAGTCCTAATTAAACGATAACTGTAAACACTGAGCGTATAAGTTGCATTCCAACAAGAGCATTGCATCGTATTTAGAACTACTTTCCAAAATCTAATGTATATTACCGTTATGACAAAGCAAACTACATATGAAAAAATAAGTACAGTGGGATAGCAACCGATTTCTAAAAAGATAAGTGTGGGTTCAATCTCAATTAGGGATAACGAATTATTTTTATATCCGTTAGCACTGGACAAGACAAAGCACGGTGTAAAACTATAATAGATAAATAAACGACGTCCTTATCGTAGCCTTGTAAAAATCCATCAGATTATATTGAAGTTTTTACATTGCATAGATAAGGAAATAATGGACATTAACTTAAGTGTTAATAAAAAAAATATTGCAAATAGCGAATGTTCACTTCAAGGTTTACATAACAAAAATCGATAACATTATTTACACACATGTATATTTAAAAAATATTTGGGATTTGCCCAAATTTTGCATTATACAAGTGAGAGAGTCCTATTCAGGGTATAAGAATCAATTTAGAGGAAACAAAAGCAATTTATTCATATAGTGGGATGGACAAATAGTATCAAGACACTACACTCGACTTAGAGGCCGTCGTGACGAAGAAGCATAAGTATGCGACGGTTGTGGGTTCGATTCCCACTCGGGGAATGAAATAAATTTAATATTTCCATTTCCTCGCTCTGCCTACAACGTAAAGCGTGGCATTGAGTTCGCCACTTCATCATAATGAGAACGGAGCGTATAAGCACGGGGTCCCAGAGTCCCTACGCTTACCCACCCTGCTGCCCACAGCACGTTCCGCACACACAGACACTGTTCTATAATTTCCATCCGAATTCACATCCATGGGTAATGAGAGGCACATCCTAGCATCGCAGTTCATCTTACCAGAATAAAAAAAGGAAGATAATTTCTTTCAAAAGGCCGCAAGAACCCCATTCTACTAATTCTAAATTTAACAATTATTTTAAAATCTATCAAAACTCGTGACGTGCGCGGTATGAACTCTACTATCGCCCTCGCTGCAAAATTATTAATTGTATACGTGTGCTGAGCAATCCTCATCAATCACGGTAGCAGCGTGTTACGGACGGAAGCTCACGAGGTTTCGAGGGTAACGTCAGAATGTACACCATTTAATACAAATACAAACATACAAGTATAAATATATCTCATAAATTATAAGTTTACTTTTTAAATATATTTACGGATGCTTTCTTGAAAATAACATTTTTCTTTAACAAATTTGGAAGTTATTAATTAGTTATATAAATTTGTAATTCTTCGAATGTCTCGTATATTAATTTTTATTTATTATATCTACAGCAAATCTGGTGGAAGACATTAGTGGCGTTAACTAACACCATGTACAAAATGACTAGAAAAAAAAACCTAGTAAGTTATTGAGTGGGAATTGAACAAAGAACACATCTTTCGCCTATCGGTTAAAAGATAAAAGAAACAATACCGGAAATATCAACGGGAAATAAGCAGTCATAATTATAACAATTGATATCAAGAACTCTAGAAGAATGGTGAAACGAGATGACAACAAATGACGATGGGAATTGAGTACATACAATACATGTACATCGATATAAAAAGTTTATTTTTTCTCCATATGAAAGTAGGTTAAAATACGATACAATAATATAGAAATAAAAAAAAACATACTTAACATCGGATATTTGATGTTTTTTTATGAATCGTCCTGATATATTTATTACGTAATACCTCTTAAAGACAAACAAAAAAGTAAACTTTAATCAAAATATAAAAATAAATATTTGATTGATTACAATTGAAATAAACATAAAATTCCCTTTCCTTATCAACTCTTAGAAAGATTAATAAACATTGAAGGTTGAAAGATATTTAATATTTTAATAGCACTTATAGCTTATCGCTATATCGATACGATAGTGTATAGTATACATATATATACATTTATCGAAAGACTGTAGGCTATATTATTTCATCATCATCATCATAAGCGTATGTTATTTTTGTTCTACTGAGATGGTAATGGTGAAGTAGGTATATTATTGAATTACATCACCTAACTCATGTGGAATAGTATAATACTAAATAATTTAGATAAAAACAAAATATATATTACCAAAAGATATGCGCTCAATAGAGTGGTGGAAACGAAAGACGAACGCATGATTGTCTATTACTATATATAAAACAAAAGAAGACACTAGAAAACATAACAACTAAAATTATTTTACTTATCTAAGTACTACACAAATATTTATATGCTTTGTCGATCGTTACAAGATAAGACCACTCTGTTACCAATACCTACTGCACTTTCGTTTGCGTCTTAATCACGTGAAATAGGTTAATCAACAGGTGAGGCAAAGTGTCTTGAAACTAGCTTCTCTGCTCTCCACAAGTAAAGAAAAAATAGAATATATAAAAAAAAATGTAAAATCAAAAACAACCCGACAAGTTAACTTCCATATAAGGAAACCATTCATATGGTCTAAAAAAATTTAATTTATATAATTTGTTTTCTATGTGTATGTCACACATACAATTCCGACAATCCTGTAGGGCATGGCGATGCAGTCGGTTAAAGAAGGACAAAAAGATGCAATTTAATACACAATATTCATGTATTACGTACTAAAGAAGAAGCCGCCGTCGCAGAGCACAAGTTCATTGACACACACGCGCGATTTGACTGCAAACCATTATTATATTAGGGGTGTGCAAAAACACCATGTATATATTTAATTGTAATTTTTTAAATTAATATTTTTATATACATAAGTATAACAATTATTTAAATAATTTATAATTTAAAACTGTGAAACTTCAATTTAACATATTTTTTAAAATTACTTCATAAAATAATTTCGACTTCCTATAAGCTTTATAAAAAAATGCATAAATTTAATATAAAACTTTATAGAAGGTCATACGACCACCTAAATATGATAATCTCGTTATATTCAAATATGTCACAACCCTGATCTAGATCGTGACGGTACGAGGAACTGGTGTTCCCTTTCTCTTAATTCTTTAATCAAACGCTTTGTAATGTAGCGCTCCTCTTGATAATAGTCCAGGTAATAGTCCTAGACAATGAAGCTATTTTTTTTATGGAGCTACGTCGATATTTTTATGCATTAGTTACTAATTATTTTATTGTCAGCATCCTCGTGTGATTTAAGTCACGCGATTTTATTTATTTTCAAGCATCATTTGCGTTCTATGAGATACATAGATTACCTAGTGATAAATCTCTATTTAAGGCCAGCTTGCAGTTGACACGTACACACTTTTTTGTTTGTTGTGTTTTAAGTAACTAAATTAATCTGGCAAGCACATTTGCAACAAGAGTTCATGAAAATATATGTCGTTATAAATGCTGTCATATATTTGAATACAGTTGAGTAGTTTTTTGACCCTCGTGCGTATGTCTCTTTGAAATAACCTCCAAGTCGAGCCATAATAAAGTACCTACATGTTCCTACTCACGCTGTACTGTATTGGACAAATTTTGTTCGTTTACGACCCGCCTCCATAAAATTGATTGTAACAACAATGTTGTCGAATTCTGAATTTAGTTGATAAGCAAGAAGCAATTGATTTTCATCTCCTACTATAATTTCAAGTTACCATTAGTATTTTAATTTTAATTAAAAGTCAAAATTGCTATTTTCGCCTGCCTTTTACCATTCATTTAAAAATTTCAACAACGTAGTTTAATCGACAGAAAAAAGAACACAGGAGAGAAACACTAAATAACCAAAAAATTCGTTTCATTGCTAATAATTTTGTATAATCACGCATCTGCCGCTTTCGAGCTGGTTAAGCAAAAGGCCTAGTGTTAAGACACTCTGTTCCGATTGTAAACAATAATATAACAAGACATCTAACAAGCTAAGCTCGAGAAACCAACAGTTACGACAATCGGGGTCGACCATTTAAGGTCAGCCGAAACCGCGTCCGAACTAGTTTAGCCCGCTGACCGCTGACCGGCGCGCGTTGTATAACGGTTACGTGCATTCTAAGTGTTTGCAACACGAACATCTTTAGTTAAGCGCATTCACCTGTCCCTTAGGTAGCTTAGGCGGCTTTTATACCGTAAGGAAACTCTTTCATATTTTATTAATAAATCCAGCCTTTATAAAAAAATGCTAACGATGGTGTTTAAAAAGAAATAAACCTGTCCTAATGTGTAAGACATCAGCTAGTCCGATCATTCGGGGCAAGGACAATATACTGCGTGTCTCTGGTGCAATGAGGGCAACTCCAGAGACGGCTAGAGGCAGTTACATTGAAATCACATTTCGTAATCTACACGTATTGCAGCTCCGCGCTTTATCATTCATATACCAGGAGAGGAATTAAGTAGAGTCGTACACTTGTGTCAAGTCACTCCGTTCTCCGCGCAAGGAGTGGGGAAATCACCGCCATATGTTTTCTTACAATAGAGGAGAAATGAAAAAATTAAATTTCTCGAGTAGACGTAGCAGTAGAGTGGAGAGTTCGGCCATCGCGTTTACGGCCAATGTAGCCTCTTTAAAAAGATTGCACGCTAGTTGGCGGAGCTGAACGCTGCATTTTATCTAAGTATATTAATAAACAGGCTGTACAGTTGTACAGTTGGCAGTGACTTTGACCGACGCGTCGCGGTGTCTGCTCGCCGATCGCACACAATGGCAAGGCCATGTATTCTCTCAACTAGGTAGGTATATGAGAACGATTTCCGTATTTTTCTGATTTAATATCAGGAAGGAAAAATCGGTGCTCGACAGAGTGGTTTGTTCAAATTTCACGCTTCACAATTTAAAAAATCTCTATAAGAAGTAATATACTTAATCACTAGCGGCTCCCCCGCGGCTTCGCCTACTTGAACTACATGATTATTCATTTAATAAACAGAATTACCTGATAGTCAAATGTATTGATGTCAATGAATAATTTAATTTACTCATTCAGAAACCGCCTTAAATGTTAAATTATTGATTTGGGTAAGGATTTATAATGTTCTTTGTAAAATAACTGTAATGATTGCATCCATTTCAGTCAATAATACTAAATGTACAGACAAAATATTTTTACTGTTGTTTTATATATGGAGATAGAGATTACTTGCATATATGTAAGTAATGATTAAATATTAATATTAAGAAAATAATAACTTTGATAACATTGATTCTTATACCGCCCATGGAACACATTATTTGTTTTTCTGTTCAAAAAACGTGAACAAACGAGAACAAATATGAATAGTTGGCCACAAAAAGCGGAAAATATGTTTTTTCTTGCTTAAACCTGTATACTATATTATAGCAGGATAGGCAGAGGGAACAAAAAAGAAAGCGAACTAGTGTCAAGACACTCTGTCTACTGAAAATACACCCGTGATAAGTAAAAAAAAAAATCATATTTATAGATAAAAAAATAGCAACATAGATAAAAAATTGCGTAATAAGGTAAATATAATGTGCGATGCTGTGGTCTTATGTAACCAAGTAAAAGCGAAATTTAAAACAAACACTTAACATTACAAAATATTCATAGAGACTTGTTAATTAGTAAGTATTAGAAACTCGCCTTATTGAAAAATCTGTTTTGACATAAATAATTATGATTATAAATGTTCATAATAGCTTGACACATTAGGTAATTTCATAATTAAGTAGCTCTGTAACATTTATTCTAGTACTCTCTATATGTAAGACATACTTGGCGGAACCCAACGCCGCTATTTGTCTAATTAGATTAGGGGGGACGACAAAAGTGCAAGTAAAATATAAAACGAATGAATCGTACACATCGTTGACTTCTGCACTAACAGTAAACACGGAAGTTGATAAACATTGCTTAGTTTTTTGAAAGCAATCCGCAATCACCGATTGTTCGAGGTATCGACACAAACATGCATACATAGGTACGAGAGGTGTTTGCTCAAGTGAAGCATGTGACAGGTTGTGAATTAAACATCTATGTGGCGTTATCAATATCGCAGATAATATTTATAAGATATGTGACGACCTTGTCCCTGTTACAAGAGAAAATATTAACCAACAACTGCTTTGGATCCTTGGAATAGATCGGATTTCGCAATTAAAATGGAATTATAGCTTATTAAATTAATTGGATCATTATGCAATTTAATATCACTGAACTGTATCCCGTAAACAGAGGGTATCTGTGCTGTAGGAGGAACTGATGCCAACAATTCATTCCCCCCAGTGAAAATGTAACCCATATCTAACGTATTTACAATCAGATGCACTGTCACGATGGTCGTATCATATGATTTCTGTAACACGCAAGCACGTTCTGGCGCAGGGGCAAGCGTGCGGGTGTGGGTTCGATCTTATCACTTGGTTTCCAGATAATCTGTTATATTCGGGATACAGCGTGAAGCTATATATCCACACAAACTCAAACTGCCACCCGAAGGCTTTAACATAAAACAATAAGCAATAACAATTCACATTCACATTCCTTACTTCCTAATGACGTTCCTAATGTGATAATACGTACGTACGTCCTACGGATACATTACGTCCAAATAGTGACCTATTCTTTTGCAAAAAATAAACAATATATAATGTATAGTTATCAGTTTAAGTTCAAGTTAATTTATTTTGTAATCACCTACTTTTGTAACAAGAAAAAAGCTACATGTGACGTAACGTAGAGACCGAGACATGCGCAGCATTAGCGAGACTCGTCTCATTGTTTAGAACAAATAATTGGGGCTATTATGAACGTAGCCTTTTATCTGAGAATATGCTATTGTAGCGTTTAATTTTGAATAGAACTAATGTAGAGACACACACATACAAACAAGTTTCAAATAAGTACCTAATTGTGTTTTTAAAGAACTAGGATATGATATTTTTTAAATTGTATTTGTAAATTTCAGAAATCCATAAAACTCAAACTACCTAGTTCGAGTTTTATGGATTTCTGAATGATCTAATAACAAAATAAAAAATACAGTAGTAGTAGTAAAACTTATCCAATTTTCCATGTATGACCTGTACATATAATTAGACAATGAACACAAGCATGATAAACGAAGTAGGTATGTTTTAAATTTTTCATAAATTCTATGACTCGTAGCGACTCATAGCGTTGTGGAAATATTTCTGACTGTACACAATGAATGCAAGTTCAAATTCCACATGAGTATACGCAATACGCATATAGCTTATAATATAAAGTGTTTTAGTTTTGTGACTCATCTTTTATTGCTCTTTATATTTAAATTAATTTCATTTTCCCGCTCTGGCACACAAAATGCGGCGTTAAGTTGCGCCACTAAATGTGACACAGTGTCACTAAAACTCTTAACGGTAATTTTTATTTGGCAATGCTATTGCAAGAAGAATGAGAACCCGCTATCTAAGCATACAAAATATATACAGCCCATATATTTAATGAATGACACACCAAGCAGACCCAAACTTAATCAACAACAAAAATACATAAAATTAGTTTATTTGATAAAAGAATAACAAACCTTGTACTTAAACGATTCATTCGATACGTGACTTCTTTATCAACACCGTCGTCGAGACGTATGACACTTATGTCACTTTCCGTAAGCCCCACTGACTTACAAAACTGAACGCTCATTGACTCAACCAAATGTTACCAAATTTGGATATTGTAACTTTTTATTGAAATAATACTTACCCACCGTCCTCAGGCATCCTATAGAACGATTTACTGCACAGATGAGTGTGGCAATAAAAGAACCGTGTCAAATGTATTAATATGATGAGTTCGTAGGGCGCCGGCCTTGAGCTCCAGCCGCAACCTTTGGTTTCCTCCTGGGTACAAATCAGAGACCTTGTCTGCGTTTATCGGATTCAAAGCGCGTAGCATTTCTTGAAGCAAACGAATTAATACCACTATCCGGTTTTTTTACGTTTAATTAATTCTAAGTAGGTTGTAATTTTTTTTATAACCAGTATATTTTTATCTTTATGACTTAGTAACTCCTTTTAATTTAGGAATGTGGCAATGCCGTATTTTTATAATACAAAAATCCATTACGAACATTCTGCCAAGTAGAATTTAAGTAATTCAATCATTACAGTCCACCCAGCATATCCCATTTTTCCAGCTTTACGCTGTATCCAGCCAGCCAGATGCCAAATGAAGCCAGAGCAAGGAAAAAATAAATAATGCAACCATTCGAGTGTGTATCGAACCCACAAACATCGCGTTGATTTTTGAGACCGTCATTCTGCAGGGAGCATGTGACTATAAAACGGACGGTTGTGGATTCGATTTCCACTCGAATGAAATATTTAATATCTTAATGTCTTCGCTCTGGAGACATCGCGGCGTCGATTGCCGCTATTCAACACGTAATGCCTTCAGAAATCGGTAAGGAACGAATTCGTCACAAAATGTTTCCATGTTTCCCCTGTCTACCCCGCAATATGCAGGATAGAGCGTGAAGCTAAAAAAGAACTACCGCGTTTACAGTCGACGCTGTTCCAGTGGAACCCAACTAAAAAAATAAAAATCAATAGCAAATGTTATCGACATTCCCATAGAGACCAAACACCAACACTATTTTGTAACGTTCTAGAAAAACAATATTTTTTTCAGCTGAATCATAATTTATTAGTTCGATAATCCAATTACTCAATAGTAGGTAATTGGTCGGTGTTTGACCTGCACAGTGCACAGTCTGCACTACATTTTTTATGCTAGAATTACGTAAGAAGCCTACATGTTAATTGTTTGTACCAAAGACCAAGCCCGAACTTTTATTGTTGTACATATAATAATATAGACATTTTTAATTGTTTCTTTTATTTTTGTTTTAAAAAAATAGTCAATTTGTATAATTTGTTTCATAATATTTTTTAATGGCAATAAAGTTTTTTGTGAACGCTATTCCTACTGTAAAAGACTTCCATTTTCTCATTATTGTAGTTGTACACAAATCGTTTTTATGGTGTACCATTCCACTAGTCAGTACGCCACGAGCGTTATCCACAAACAGGCTACACAGGACAATGTGAAGTAATACAACTTTTTACATTGTAATTTTTCTACGCTGTATCCTGCACATCGCAAAGTAGGCAGAGGGAACCTAGTGTAAGACACTCCGTTTGTTACTTTCCGCCGAATTATGGGAACATTACGTGATGCTTTATAGATGCCTTTCCTCCATTATCATCAATACTCTCCCTCACTCTTGCTTCATAAATCTTTTTGCCATTCTTTCGTCACTCGTTTTCGAAGTGCCCAAACCAAAAGACATTAATTAAAAACCATTATTACCTTTACTAAGCATATACCTTTAATACACGTTATATTACCATTTAAATGCAAAAGCGACAGGCAATTAAACATTTTTTACAATATGCATAATAAAACGTTTTAAAGTTTATCCTCGGATTTCAATCAGACCATCAGACTTGAGGTATATACTGGCAATCGTAATATACGTTTTATTTCAATTCCGTTAAGATCCAGTTTTCCCTGTTTTTGGTTCATTCAATGTCCAAACATGGCGCCTCATCGCAACGGTCATTCTCAAGGTTGCTCTTTACAAGTTGTATATCGCAATTCGCAAGAAATATTCGCCATGGCTTTATCTCGCCTGTGACGGGATTTTCAAAGTATTTAGTGCTAAAATATATTGTTTTCCGCTTTGAAAGTGAGATATGGCATGTTGAGTTCAACGCCGTTCTTTGTTATGTCATAGTTATCTCGGTAATTTAGAATCATGACTGATTTGTCATACACAACTGTTAGTTATTACTTACCGCAAGAAGAAGCTAGTATCAAATATTATTTAATCGTTTACCCTTTAAAATATCAAATACATCAAACACTATAAATTGTAAAATAAGTCTAAACCTATGACGTAGTTACTTTTCGGTGTCACCCCATGACATAATTGGGTTTCCCATGGCGACAGTTCACCCTTGCTAGGGGACTGGTAACACGAACCGGTATGTTAATACTAAAAATAGTAAAACAAGTATGATTCATTGCTAACCAGTGCAAGGAAAGTCTGTACTATGAAAATTGAGTAATAATCAATTTTAATTTGTTTAAATTATTTATATCTACTTTATTTCCATTTAGTTAGTATTACGAGGCTAGTCTTGACGCAGGGGCACAAGCGTGCGACAGATTGTAAGTGGGATTCCAACATGAGGAAATGAAATATGTAATATTTCCTTGCGTTACTAACGAGACAAAGAGCGGAGTTGAGTTCCGCCATGCCTTCAAAATTCGGCCGAGTGTCTTCAAAGCCTTCAAAGTGGGTAACAGAAGCATAGATAGATCTATGGGAACGGCGTGTCCACTAACCAAAATTAGGATTGAATTTTTATACATATAACAAAAAGAAGTACCTGCCATATGTATGATTCATATTTTTTATTGCCAAGGAAACAAAATTATAAATTTAAAACAATAATTAATGATGAAATTATTTTAAAAATAATATGTGATGCAAGAATGATAAGAGAGGAAGGGACCTCAATTGACCTTCTACACCACAGTATGGATGATACTGGCGGAAGCTTACGTATAACGCACGAGGTTTCGTGAAGGCATTTATAAAGAAGTCATTAAATAATTTAATGTGACTCGAAACTTACATCTTATAAGACAAATAGTGGGGTTGGGATTTGCCACACAACACAGAGAAAGTAGAGAAACATTTCTTTCTCCCCCCTATCTACATAGGAATATTCTGAAGTTAAAAAAAATAAACTTATAAATATTTTATCATTTAATTTTCTTTCACTTTGACTGGGTTCGAATTTTCACAAAATTTACCAACACAGCAATTTTCTTAAGAGAATTGGAATAATATACACTAACTTAAATAAATGAATTTCAATGAATGTCAAAATTGTGCTGCTGCGCCACAACTGGCGTCTAAAGTGTATACATTTCGACGTTAAACACCGAGCCATGTATGCAATTTCGCAATGACTACTAGCAATTAACCATACACACATAAAGCACAGTTACCACAGAGAACGGAGCGGGCCCATTAAGGACTACATTGAACTCACAAGAGTAAACTTGTATTTCCACCAATAAATAGTCGCGCGGAAAGTACAAACTCTTTGTTGGTGAAAATGTAAGCCTATTTTATTTCAAAGAAGTTCATTCCACCTATTCCTAAGCATTATCCGTTCATTTCTCTTGTTGGTGGAAACCGACTAGCAAACATACAATTTGTTCAGGTGTGATAAGGAGTTGACGTCAGCGTTGACTCAGCGTGTGTTTTGGCAAAAGTCTTAATAATGTTTTATTGGGAAAATAAAGATAAATAGGTAGTATGTTTTAACAATAAATGGTATTTTCTATAATTATTGCGTGGTCTTTTTCCTATGCATTTATTTGAGTACCCTTGTGTTAGTTTGCAGCAGAATAAATAAAATGAGTATTGATAACAAAAATTTAAAAGATTATCTTATATATTTTTTTTTGTTTTATTATTTATTTTGCTACTAAAATCTTGATATGTGTTCAAGTTTACAGTTAAATAAGACCATAATAATTTAAGAAGTAGTTTAAAAACGTAATTGGCTTAAAAGTAACTGTTTAAGCTATAGCTTTTGTAATTTATGTCAGGTAATAGTGAAATCCACGATTACATTGGAAGGTCTACTGTCAAGGAGGAAGTTGACAAAAAGTTATCAGGCATCGGGAGAGGCTGGAAGAGCACCCCAATAAACTTGCTTCTGGGTTAACCCAGAAGGGTACCCTTAAGGGTAAGAAAGGACACTCAGTAAAAAACTCCATGACAGTCATTTTAGCATACAGTATAAGTAGATGCACTTGCTGGATCGCACTCTTTAAATGTCATACCTCTCAACACTTCTGCTTAAATTAACACAGTACTGATCACAGAAATACCTGAGAGAAAAAAAGATGTCAGTTTTTAAATCAGAACTTAGTTAAAAATTATTTACATGTATATAATTATGTAACATAGACAAAGTGATTTATGCTCAACTAACATATTTGCAATGTACATACATGTGTTAAAAAACTGAAACAAGATAATATTACTCTGTTTTTGTTGTTCTCTCATTTTAGTTAGTAAAAAATAAGAATATAATTGTGTTCAATTTTAATCTTTGTTAATTTCAAGGAATATTTGAAATAATACAACCACATTAATTTATGAACAACCTTCCAAATGGACAGAGCTTATTTTACCTCGGGGGAAATCACTGTGACCTTCCATATGTAAATTGTGACCAGTCCTATAGACAAGATTACATATAACATGTTTGTAAAATAGATATAATGCAATTTCACAACAGCTACAAATAAAAAAGTTTTTAACCCTTTGAGCCTAGAAAGAGACTCAAGTTACACAAAAATAAAAGAATATTACAATTACTTTTAAGTATTTTTTTTTGTTAAAGTAAGAATGCAGTTGCTCCAGTGTTGGAGAGGGAGGGGCTTAGACCAGTGCTTGCAGCATGTGCAACTAAAAAAGTTTAAGTGACACCTTTACCTGCACCTCTCTCTAAAAACACCAAATTCAAAATGTTCTCCTAGTGCTACCATCATAATATGTCTTAGAAATTAATGTAGGGATGACAGTTCTCAATGGTTCAAGATCTTATAGCTGTTAAGATTTTGCTGTTATACCTCTTGCATCTACTTCGACCACATATAAATTAAATCTAAACCTATATCTGGTCAGTTTGTTGGTAAGTTTGAAGTATTTACTTAAAGTAGTTCTATTATAAATTTAGAGAAGGCAGAGATTTACTCATATATATACAAATTATTTTCTAATACCATAAACTCTTAGGTGACTTGTAGTACAAGAACCATTAAAAAAATATTAATATTTTCCTAGTAAAGTAAGACAGAAAATAAATATTGATGATCAGTTATTTATACTAAACAACATTAGCTTTAAATAATGGTATAGTTATTGTAATTGTAATGGTGATGTACATGTAATTAGGAATTCATTTATTAATAAACAAAAAAATATTGTTTCTTTTAAAAAAAGGATAAAAAGTAGCAAAGTATAAGTAAAGAGTTGTAATATTGTTGATTTATTTAATTTTTCTAATAACAATTATGTCTATATTAATGTAGGTCTTCCATTATTGAGTGAATGTCATATAATGCACAGAAAAAGTATTCAACTCAGGAAGTGTAAGAGGGCATATAAAAACAGGATAGCTTGAAATGCCATTAAAAATCGCAAAAAAACAGAAGTTTCCATTTTACATCCTAAAATTCATATAATCAAAGTAGTGGGCAACAACCCCCATTAATAAAATTAACAGTTTTCTTGAAAAAAGATTTTTAAACAAGATAAAAAAAAACAATTGTGTATATACTTGATTGTTATTTATATTTTCTATTATCAAGATAAACCAATGACCTTGTCAGATCAATGGGCTGACAATGGAATAGAAGAGCAGCAGAATTCATTGGAAATCGAACGAGGAGACTTATACTTAGCAATTGGTGAATAAAGGTTGGTGAAGAAAAAGTTTAAAAATAATGAATAGGGAATAATTTTGTCTTCAGACAATTATTTGTCTTCAAACAATTATTACCATCCAGATACTATTAGTTTTCTAACACATAGCATTACAGCTATAAATGGGCAAGTCTAGAAAACCCCCTAAAAAATATTTACTTTAAGCTTTTATTGTTAACCAAATTTAGAAAAAAATTAAAAAAAATTGTACTTGCTCTACTAAAACTTTCTTTGTAAGAAACATATATGCAAAAATGCATCTTAGAATGTATTTATTTACCAATAAACCGTAACAAAAACAAAACATTTGTAAGAAGTGATAGAATAATGCAAATTGGCACAAGTTGCGTGATGCGACGTAAACCAACGAGTTGTGAACGGGTTGGCAGTGCCCCGCCGAGTACACAACGCACAATTATTCGCGAAGAATCAGAACAAATGACACTCAACAATAACCATTGTGTGATACGAATTGGATAATTGAAACACACATATAATATACCAATTCAAACTTACCAATAACAAAAATTTCACACGAATTAAAAACGCTAAGTAGAAACGCCCACACAAATTCTTTAGCACAGTCAATAACATAAATACAATTTCACTATAAACATCACTATTTATCTACGGAAGTTTATTTACTAATGTTATTTTGGAAGAACTTATAGGTAGCGCCGTGATACGCGACGGTGACGGTCTTCGCGATCGGCCATTGCACACCACAGACTATTAGACTAGCACTAATGTCAACTCAACTAACAGTCAAAGTACGGTCGAGTCAGAAAATTGCTTTTTTTTGTTTATTTTGAGTGCTGCCATTATTAAGTTTATTTCTACTAAATGGTAATAATTTACTTTTTATTCTACTAGTGATAAAGATGGTTGATGTACTATAAATCAAAATAATAAATTCAGAATAAATTTAGCTTTAGCTTAAATATAGCTTTAAATGTTGGATTATTTTTTTGCTTTTAACTTATTTTACTACTTATTTTTATAGTACAGAAAAGATATTGAGTGGAAATCTTAACGTAATATTTATTAACGATAAAAAATGTTTAATACTGAAACTGTTCTAAAAGGAAATTCACGAATTTAAAAATTGTGTCAATGAGTGTGATTAAATTAACTACTGCAAAACAGCACCAATTTAATTTTTTCAATAATATAAACTTGCAATTTACAATTTATAGAAAAAGATATGAAATTGAATTAATTTCCCTAAATATATATTGCCGTAATTTTTTTAGTCACATAACCAAAGAATTGCAAATTATGGCAAAAAAATTAACATCCAAGCCATTTAATATTATTTTTGACGTATGTTTTGATATTTGACAATGTGTGAAGGTTTGTTATTTTAGTTATTGACATTGATAGTTGATACTTGATGGGTTATTTTGTTTTGATCGTACTTTCAATTGTATTGGTTACGATTTAGGTGATTTACAAAAAGTGAACATAATGGTTAAAATTTTAGACCCTGCACTTGCTTATAAAACATTGAACGGCCTGATTTGTGTTTATAAACCAGTCGGCGTATCTCTGAGACATGTACAACATATTATTGTAACAAAACTTTCTGAAGGTTAAGTTTTTTAAGGATATTTTTAATAATGTTGCTATTTTAATGTTGCTATCTTTTATTTTAAGAAGTTAACGTTCCCTGAATAATTCTAGGTCTTAATGCCTTACCAGACAGACCTTTAGAGAAGCGAGTTGAAATAGTTGGTGCTACAAATAAGCCTATGGAAGTTAAGTTACTTCCTAACTATGCTGATGATCCTTTAGTATGCGGACCTCGTTATATGAACAGTGACTTCAGATGTAGTTGGGCTACATATTTAGGGAAATTCACTAGTGGAGTTTTATGTGAGATATTGTATTATTAATATTTACTACCTTTATACATTTACTGCATATAGCAGAGTATCTGAAATGCAGTTAATATAGTGTTAAACACTTCATATTTGACTAAAGATAGAGATAACAATCAATCAACTTCAATGAGAAACGTCATATGTTGAATGGCACAATATCACCTATCACCTTGGCAAAATATGAAATCATTTAAATCACATTTTCTATTGTAGATATAACACATTACTTTCATATGTACAGTTAGGCTCCTTGGCCCTAATATTGTTTTTGTCTAAACTTTAATACTTTCAGACACAGAGTGTAACTGTAAAACCAACTGGTTGTGGGTTCAATCACCACTTGAGGAGATGAAATATTTATTTAAATTTATATTTCCATTTCTTCCCTCTGGTGTTGAGGCAAAAGTGCGGTGTTGAGTTCTGCCACTCAACATGCGATAGCCCTATATTTCGGCAGAAAGTGGGGAATGCAGTGTCTTAACACTAGGTTCCCTCTGTGCGTACCCTGCTGTGTGCGGGATCAGTGTGAAGCTGATTAATTAGAATTTTTTTTATATTCTTTGAATTAACTCAAATATTAAGTAAATAATGAACAATTTATATTCAGTATTAGGTATAAATGATGGTACTAGACTCACATATCAAATCAACACAGCAAGACTAACAAGAGCATTCAAAATACAAGGGAATCTCGGTAAAGCAACAGACACATATTTCTGGAATGGTAAAGTAGTAGAAAAATCAAGTTATGGACATGTTACGAGGGCAAAAATAGATAAAATAGTTGCTCATATGCAAGCTGCACATCAGAAAACTATGTATGAGTAGGTATCAGAAAAACTAAAAATATGTACCTAGAAGAAAATATATAAAATTAATTGAATGTTGCATTGATTTTTTCATAAATATTATACAAGATATAATCAGAGGTGGATTTAGCAATATACAGGGTGGAAGAGGCAGCGCTTCTTTTACTGAAACTGCATATAGGGTAAAATATTTCAAACCCAGAATTAAAAAAAATAATCAAGGTACCTCAACGGTTTGGACGTAGGATTTTTTTTTCATTTCACGATTTTTATCCATACCTGTATTTCGTGTCACGCACACATACGTATGCGACGTTGCCGCTTTGACAGGTAAGTGTGTGCGTGCCTATGTTATACTTTACAAATGGCGTTTTATTTTAAAACGATAATTTTATTATTTATTTTGTTTGAAAAAAAAAACTTTTTCATTTTCGAGAATTATTTTTTTTCCGAATTATATTAGGCTTTTATAGAGTAGTTAAAACTGTGGTTTCATTTAAAGTGGCGCTGACAATTCCACCCTGTATAATATACAGACTGACTTTATTTTATTACCTCATAGAAATTTAATATCTGTAATGTATTAAAGATATTCAAATCATATTGTTAATAACTTTTCCTTATCACTTATATTATTTGTACTTTCAATATTCCAGCTAACTTCTATATCTACAGTAAAACACACAGATTGCTACCCACTCATCTAGTAATTAAACACTATTGTTAATGTTTATAAAGGAAAAGAAAAGAAAATTGTAGAAAATATATTCCACTCGTCTGGAAGAAAGGGTTTTAATAACTTTCTTAAAAACTTTTCAATTTCTTAATAATGTGTAAATCCACCACTCAACTTATTGTGTTAACCTGTGCCTTGCTTGTTTTTTGCCCTCCATTTGCCCAACAGAGGCAATATTCTATACAAGCATAAAATACAGTAATAGTAATAATTATGCATATAGTAGTATTAATTATATTATTTACATTTGTATTTGCAGATTATCAGGTCTTCATATGGACTCACAGACAACATATGAGTTAGCATCACAAGGTTTGATCCGACCGGCAAACAGTGCATTGCCTGTTATTTATGGAATTAAATGTGTACATTTTGAACCACCAAACTTTACTTTAGGTAAAATATTAACTTCTCCAAAATCTTATTTTAAAAAATAGACATAAATAGGAATATAGATAAGCCACATACTTATAATGTTGATAAACTGTTGAATCTTACTTGCTATGATAATCAATTCTCAAATTTCCGACTTTTCTACCATAGCAGGATAGTCAGAGAAAACAGTGTGAAAACACTCCATTCTCTAGCTTTCTGCTTGAAATCATATATAGGGATTGAACCCATAACTACCATATTTACAATTAGACTGTTATTACACATTCTATCAGAAATTGAAAATATATATATGTTTAATTTTTCAGAGGTTCAATGCATAAATGAATATGAAAAATATTTATGGACACTAGTACATGATTTAGGAATACAATTAAAGACATCAGCACATTGTATAGGTGTTCAATGTATTAGACAAGGCAAATTTGATATAGAATTAGCTCTATTAAGAAAACATTGGCAGTTAGATAATATTATTGAAAATATGGACACCTGTCGACAGCTTATGGAAAGTAATGAACACTTACTTAAACCTAAAACAGCTCACTTGAGTATTTAAAGTGAAATACTTGTAATTTAGTAATGTAAATATAATTTAATAAAAGAAATTAGTTATAATAAAAGTCTTTTCTGTTTCATGCCTTTTTGTTTATTATCATAGTATATAAGAATAAACAATAAGTATTGATTATATATAACTTCACTGCAACAAATGTCCTATATTATTATGTTTTATGATATATTGCTTCAACTACTACTTGATGGGGAGCTGGTAGGAGTGTTTGCTTGTTTTTCTAGTTGCTCTATTCTTTTATGCCTAATCATATTTGAAAGTATCCCGTCAAAGGAAGTAGTTTTCTTCTTTGCAGAGCCCCGAAGCGTATCTTCACCTTCTCTACGAACTCGTAATCTCAAAGAGTTCACTTCGTCCATAAAATCAAAATCAGATTTTTCTTCCCGAATTGGTGAAGAGGGAACTTCAGGTTGGTTTTCTTTACTTACAGGCACTGGTGATGGTGCTCGTCGCCCAGGGCATTTCCATTCTAAGGATAGAGTGCCAGATTTTTCAATTGCTTTGTATAAATCTTCTAATTCTGCTGGGTCTGGCATCCAGTTTTTACCAATATAAATACCTGATTTCGATAGTTCATCGTCCGAGCATGGAAAGTCCCAATCATCACTTTGAATTTCAGTTCCCATCTCAAATTATATTAATTATTACAAGTTTGCAGTCATAAATTATCAATCATCAGTTCAGTTCAGTTCTTAAATTATGGCGTTCCGAGCGTACCAGTTTAGCACATAATTTACAAAAACAAACAAATAAACACAATCTCAGTGACACTTGACAGATGCTGTTGGGCAAAGATAACTGTTTTTGGCATAATAAAATATTTTCTATAAATCTCTCATTTGTATCATATGGATTCTATTTCTGACCTCTAAACTTTTTTAAAATGTATAAATAGCGAATTTAATTAAATAAATATCTTATGCATCGTATTTTTTTTTTAATTATTAAAAAACGTGGTCTTAAACGTTTAAACGTCTTAAACGTCTTAAAAAAGAAGTTTGACTTTTTGACTTGACAGTTGACAGAGTTCGAAAACAAATGTGGTCGTCATGTGTTTATAAAATACTTTATTAATAAAATATTATTAAATTTTTCTGACTTATTAAGTAAATTTCATATAAGAGAAACGTGTTAACTTAGTTAAAAATGTCTTCTTCTTCGTCTTCTGTTTCAGATTTAGATCACAAAACCAATATCCCACCGAGGTCAATACTTCTCACTTTCTTTAGAAGTTTAGTACATTGAGTGTGAAAATTAACAAAATTATGTTACTTTACAGGCTTGGGCCTTGCGAAGTATGCGGTTCTAAAATGGCAATTTATACGTGTCCAAAATGCGAAGTCAAAACATGTAGTGTCGCTTGTGTTAGAATTCACAAAGAAGAATTAGATTGCGATGGTGTCAGGGATCGCACTAAATTCATAAGGATGAAGGATTTTACAGACTCTGATTTATACAGTGATTACAGACTTTTGGAAGATTGTGCTAGATTTGTTTACTCTATGAAAAGGAATGAGAGGAAAAAGTTTAGTAGAATTGATAAAGATTTACCTTTTGTAAGGATATAACTTTTTGATATAATAATGCTTCATTTGATTATTGTGCATATTTTTAATATTATTTAATTATTTATATGATTTTAGCACTTATACAAACTGAAAGTGGCAGCCAGAAAAAGAGGTACAGTCCTACAATTTCTCACTCAACATTTTACAAGACATTCTTTAAATACTACAAGGTACATAACTAAAACAAATATAATTTACTGGAGAATTGAATGGATATTTCCCAATGTGGACTCTAAACCTCTAAAATTTGTTGATGAAAAGTGTCCAGAACAAAAGAAATTATCAGATTTATTGAATAAATATTTAAATCCTGATGCTCCACCATTTGATGGCTCTAAAGACCTAGTTTTTTACAAATCTGCTGGCTTCAGTGGGGTGAAAGTACTATTAAAAGGTAAAACTTTTTTTATATTTACTTTTAATAATTGTATCTGACTAGGGAAAACAAAAGGAAAAACAATGATAACTTTTGCCATGTTAGCACAACAAATCTGAATCAAATAAAAAATTATAACATCTCATAAACAATAAATTACAACATCTCATACAATATTAATGATTTTATTATATTACAGCTGAGAGGTTAAGAAGTTCAAGTAAGAAGTTTTTTGAACTAGACACTACAGAATCATTAGCCGAAAATCTTTCTGGAAAATGTATTTTAGAATTTCCCATTATATTCATAGTTTTAAAGGACCATGCATACAACTTTGAAATAATAGCAAGAGGTAAAGTATTTTTTTTTAGAACCTGGGGACTATTGTTAAGAAATTTCATTCCCTATTAAGAAATTTCCGTTCTCCACTTTCCGGTGAATTCTTGAGGCATTGTGTGCAGAGTGGTGCAACACAATGCCGCGCTTTGCCTCGTAATTAGAGTGAGGAAATGAAAATATTAAATATTTCATTCCTTTGAAGGGGGAATTGAACCCACAAACATCATGTTTACAGTTGCATGTGTGTGACAGTGAATTAGGAAGGTCTCAAAGCATGTATATAATAATTTTGCTACTCAACATTCAGTGTCTCAAATTTGGGCAGAAAGTGGGGAATGTCTTGCCACTAAATTGTCTTTGCTTATTCTGCAGGAATAAATTTGAAAATTTAAGTTCTTAAAATATTTAATTTTATTGAAGTTTCCACTATATGTATACATATAAAAATCCTTAAAATATTAATAAACTAATACTAATAAAAAAAGGGTTTTGATAATTAATATGAGAATATATCTTTTCTAGATGAGGAACTAGACATTGAGCTAGAGAAAAATAAAAGTGAAAATAATGGAGAAAATGAAAGCAAATCAAAACCAGCTGACAATGAGCAAAAAATGAATACAGAGTCTCAACAGGACAAAAATATTACAAATGGTAAGAAGAGACAAGACAATGGTAATCAAAAGAAACAACATAAAACTTTAACAGAAATTATAGCTGAAGAAAAGAAAATGGAAATTATGAATGAAATCAAAGCAGATAAAAAGAAGAAACCCAAGAATCTCTTGTTTACAACTGGTTATTCATCTGAAGAAAGTATTAGTAGTAGTAGTGATAAGGATGAGAAATAAAAAATAAAATCATTGAACTGAACATTCATTCTTCGATTCTTTATATTATTTTTTTTGTGAGGAAATGGAAATATTTCCCAAGTAGAAATCGAACTTACAACTGTCGTGTTTACAGTCAGATGCTATGCCATGCTGACTTCTGAAGATAAAATCTATACTTATAATAAAATCTTAAGAGGGTTGGTGTCTGTACTTGGAAAATATTTTTAAAAAAATTTTATTTGTAACCTCTATTAACATAATAGAATCCAAAACAATGATTTTTAAAATTTTTGTCTGTTTATAATCGCTAATCTCAGAATCGGCTTAACCGATTTAGATGCAGTTTTCACTATTGGATTCTGGAAAGCTTGCGTAAACGTAGTGTTTATTTTATTACAATTGGTTCATAAATAAAAAAGTTATGTCAATTTAAAGTACTTGGTTCGATAAATTTGCTAATTGCCATAACAGTTATTTTATACAACTGTTTTACTGAATTGACCAAATCTTTAGTTTTCAATTTCTTTTTTAATATTTCTATTTCAAGCGGGCGTACACCCGCACTGGCCCACCAGTAATATAATAAATATCCCTAAAATAAAAAATTGAAGAATATATAATAAAACAAACTTTTTGTTATAAATATAATATATTTTTATATACCTATAACTACTAAATTGGTTTCTGTCAGTATAAACAAATAATCATTTGTTGCATGAATACCCAAAACTTCACCATATTTATCAATATTAATAACATGCTGTTGGCCAATTTTAATATTCTTCAATACACCATCAGTCCTTTTCCTTAACTGACAATCCTTTTCTGCTGAACTTTTGTAAATAAATATATGCCGTGTAGCCTCACATACTACACTGTAAGCAAAATTAGGTGAACAAGATACAAATTTTCTATTCTGCTTAGAAGATTGTACGTAACCAAATGCCATCAAAGTTCCGTGGTGTTTTATAGGCCAGGTTTCAGAGTTAATAAGTTGGGCGAATGGCTGCCATACACATGCATCAACGTCATGTCTTAGAGATAATGCTGGTGCTTCATGTGTTTCTAACTTTATGCTAAATAAATATTGATGTACACTGAGTGGTACCCTGTGTGTTATTGTGTGATCTGTTATATCCATTCGAACTGTAATAAAAGATATAAGTTAATTAAATACATGTCATGGTGCGGTGGAGGTTGTGAGTTTGATAGTTGTTTGATTTTGATGGATTTTTGAGCTGTGTGAAGTTCTAAACGGAATGTTGTAAAAGGTATTAAAATGTTATCTGAGATTCAGTTCATATGTCAACATAATTGCAACTATCCTATAAAATTACAAATATTTGGCTAAGGTTCATAAACAAATTCAAGGTACAGTATTGTTGCATAATTAAGAATAAACAATATGAAAATATTAAAAAAATCACCTAAAACAGTGTCTTCTTCAGATGCAGCATCACATTCCTCCATCTCCTGTGAATTCAGACCAGCTATTGTTTGTTCTGCAGCAACCTCAGTTTCAGAACATAAATGTGCCAACCGTTTATGAACTTCGTCAACAAGGCTAGCATCCAGGATTTGCTCACCATTTTTGTCTCCGCCTTCAATTAGTTCATCCCAAAGCATACTTTCTGACTTTGTTATAAGAACATCTAGTTGACCGTTGTCTTGAATATTCCATGTTGTCAATTCACTATCTACTTTGTGTTTTAACCTGCCTTGAATAAATTCTTTCCCACCATAACTTATTTTTATAGATAATGGAGTGACATTAACAAAAAGAAGCTTTTTGTTGAATTTGTTTTGCAACTTCAAAGTAATTGTCACATCATCATTGGTTTGAAGCCAGGTATAGATAATTGGTTGAGGCTCATCTTTAGGTTTGACCGTAATATCCTTTTCAGAGTCAGAAGTAAACTTAAATAAATTGTCTGAAGCAACATATAATGCAGTACAACTGGTTTCAAGTGCTGCATAATGGACAATACCCTTTCCCTTAACTTGTCGTACTGCTAACTCTCTCCAATTTTGGCCGTCATTTCCAAACAATACCCAGGTTAATACAGAATTAAAATGCTTTTCACTTTGCTCCACAGATTGTAACAAACAATGTATAATTTCAATATTATCTTTTTCTTGTATTCTTACATCCATTAAAATAAAGCATTTTGGGTCCCCAAGTGCTAAGCTCGAGTATATAGTTTGCCAAGTTTGTTTGTCAGTAGCTGGTCTATTCCTAATGCCAGTGTCAACAATATGTAAGTATCCAGCACCATCACTTATCACTGCTAAGTGATCCGATGGGAAAGTGAGACAGAGGTTAAAATGTCCAGGCTTTCTTTCAACATGAAGTGGCACATTGTAAACAATTGCACTCTGGAAGGTATTGTTTATATTGTCAAAGGTTACGTTACGTACTTGTTGGCGGTCGTCTATATAATAATAGTTATATTGATGATCCCAGAAGTCTAATACAAGGTGATTATGAAGTGCAAACAATTTAGCGTGTACAAAAGAGAATTGCACTTCATCTGGATATAGTTTGTCCACCGGTGAAGGAAGATCAAAACAGAAATGTGGCAGACTTTGTAAATTTAATTTATATCCTTCGAATTCATGGTCTAACAGACGCCTATTGGGTCGCAAGTCAACAAGTGTTGAAGACATGTTTAGAAAATAAATTTATTGATTATATAAAATTATTTTTTACGTATAAGCCGAAATATACAGTTGTCGGTAAAATTTAACATTAATGTCAATTGTCAATGTCTGATGTCAAATCATCATATGGTAACTTTCAAAATATTAAACGTCACAGAGATAATACCATACATTTCTTTCTTTATGCGGCAATTTAATTTATATGGGTCATACACAAATCGCGACCTAAATGTGTACGAAAAAAAAAAGTAAAATATTTGTTCAAAATCACTCTCATTTAATTCTTATAGATTAACCTAATACAGGAAAAATATGAGACTTAGCATTATTGGTTCAGCATTATTGGTTTTCGAGAAAGATATTCGACGCATAATTTTTTTGATTTGATTTTTAATATTTTATACATAACAATAGCAACTTTAATCGGTAATAACTGCAGAAATATGAACTGTGTCGCAGTTATTAGCTCCCGCCTCGCAGCCGGTGAAGCTAATATGTAAATCATCTGCTGGTGATGATGATCGATGTCGATCAATGTTTTGTTTAGCTCTACTTGTCTCACGTCTTCGTTTTTTCTTCTCTTCATTGCTTTAGTGCACCCCAGATCTATTTGAATAGGGCAATGTGGCTTGAACAATGTAAAAAAGGTAGCTAAGCTAAGATTTCGTTATTTAAGGTAACAGAAAATATGTCAACAGAAAAGATTTTCCAATCGAAAATCAGCAATGGTCTTTAGTTTTCAAGGATAGAGAAATAGCAAGTGAGATTTCAAAAATACTCCTTTAAATCCATTGTGCCTATATAATTACAAATATAAGTAGCACATACTTACCAAAATACACTAAAAATAGGAAAGATGCATTGATCTTTTACAAAATGAATAAAATACACGATTCTTTTTATTGGAATATAAAAATACACATCCGTCTTGCGTAATGGGTGTAAGCAAATTATAGCTGTCTAATATTACCAAATTAAAAGATATTACATTTAAGGTAACTTTAGTAGAAATTTTTTAAATGCAGATTTTTTGGATCACAGAAAAGAGTCAGATACGTGTAACAGCTAGTTTATTAGAAATTATAGTAAAAAGGCTGAAGCACATTTTGGAAATTATCATTAAAAAATCAAGTCAAGTATATTCTACGCTAAAAATATGTGTGATTTCGATGACACGGGCGTAATAACTTAAATTACAAATTTTGGAAACTATGAACTACGAATCTGAACATTCCACAGAAGGGGACAAATGATGGAGTTTGATTTTTTTCTTTATATTTTTTTTTAAATTTTGATGAGTAGATTATCCACATATCATAAGGGGGTAGGCATAGTTAAATTTAGAATGAAAAATCATTCTATTTTCTTTTATTTGTTATAGCTATTGTAATATAACACTCATATGAGTATGACCCATATATTTAATCAATATTCTCAAATGGATATGAAAATTTTGGACGTTTCATAAATATTCTGTTGTAGTAATACATCTTTTGTAGCTAATTTATTTATTTATTTATTTATTTATTTATAAGGCCCACCAACAATTGATACAATTATTACATGCCATTAGAGAAAAAACAAAGTAAATTATTTCTAATTGCTCAATTATTTACAGGTGGGCTCCACATGCATAAAATAAATTTAACGATAACAACAAACAACAACTTAAAAATAAACACAACACAAAAAATAATAAATTACACATGCTACACACAAGTTATACATTATTAAGATAAAAAACAGATTCATATATGCATTAATAAATTATTCACTTATTCTATTTTGTTATACAAGTACGAAAGAAACAATTAATAATATTAATAATTTAAGGTAAAAGACACTTAATAATAAATAATTTTTAATAATAATTTTTAAAATTAAAATTAAATTAATGGTATAATCAAATAAAAATTAAATAAATTAATAAAATAAAAATAAATTAATCAGCAAGTTTAAGATTCAAAATAAAAATGAAATAAATTAATAAAATAAAAATAAATTAATCAGCAAATTTAAGATTCAAATAAAATTAATCAAATATAAGAACAAACAAACAAAAGGATACTAAAAACCCTAAAAAAAAATATATTATATATACACATACACACACACACATGTATATATATATATTCTAATAAATTAAATTGACATGCTATAACATATACATAAAAGCTTTTAAAAAGAACGATACAGCTGAATAATAATTAATTTTTAATATTTTTAAGTTTCATTAAGTTTTTTATTGTCAACAAAAGTGTATAAGATTTTCAATTTATTTTTAATAATAGGTAGAGAGTCCGCAAAAATGTCAATGTCTTTTGGGAGACCATTTGCCAGCTTACATATTCTCGAAATAGGCGAATTCGCACCCAGTACAGTTTTTCTGAGGGGGGGCACAAAAGACAAAATTAGATTTCGAGGATATCTTGCTGGAACTCTAAAATTAAGCAAGCCTACTAATTCAGCACTGTCAACCGATCCATGTAAGATCTTGTGAAGAAAACCTATGTCTAGCATTTTCCCACGATTGCTAAGAGATAAAATCTGGAAATGGTTAAGTCTTTCTTCGTAAGACCCAAGCCGGTGGGCAATATTCGCACTATAGGATAAATGCCAAAGAAACCTTTTTTGTACTCTTTCGATTCGTAGCAAGTGCGTCGAAAAATGTGGTCTCCAAACAATGCTACAATACTCCAATATGCTACGGACTAGTGCATAGTATAGCAAAATTTTTGTTTTAGAGTCTTTGAAACTACGAGTATTACGAGTGATAAATCCGAGTAGCCGGGAAGATTTTTTCACAACCGAGTCAATATGAGAGGTAAAGCTTAATTTGGAATCAATGATTATCCCAAGATCCTTTTGTTCTTCCACTTCAGTTAGTGTATACCGTTCTATGGCATAAGATGACTTTATAGGGTTATGTTTCCTAGTAAATTTAATGTGTGAACACTTTGTGCTGTTTAGATGGATGTGATTGGTTTTGCACCATTCCAAAACTCTATTTAAGTCGTCCTGCAGTAGAGATACATCTTCATAGGTATTAATTTCACGCGAGAACTTTATGTCATCTGCATAAATGAATGGTGTAGAATTTAAAAAACAATTTGATATGTCATTTAGGAAGATATTGAATAGAATTGGGCCCAGATGTGACCCCTGTGGCACTCCAGATGCAATATTGAGATCGTTAGACTTGAAACCTTTCACAACTACAGCAAAGGATCTATTCGTAAGGTATGACTTGAACCAACGTATTAGAGGACCAGAAACACCATAAGCGGAGAGCTTACTTATAAGGATTGAGTGAGATACCGTATCAAAAGCTTTCCTAAAATCCGTATATATAGCATCTGTCTGTTTATTTTTGTCAATATTACGAGAAAGCATTTCAATAAAGCTAGTTAAATTAGTTGTAGTACCTCTCGACTTGATAAAACCATGTTGCATTTCCATTAAGTATTTATGAAAATAACGTTGTACATACGGACACAACAATGCTTCAAATACCTTAGCCAGCGTAGAGAGTATAGATATAGGTCTATAATTTGTAACTTGCGTTTTGTCACCATTTTTGTGCACAGGAACAACTCTAGCGGTTTTCCACAAGTCAGGAAATGTGCCGGAAATAAGAGAAGTGTTATATATTTCCACAAGGGGTGAAGCTATACTGTGGGCACATTTTTTGATAAAATACGGTGGTATACCGTCAGGTCCAGCTCCTTTGGTTGCGTCTAGACCCCTTAATTTTTTAAGAACCTCTTTTTTCTCGAATGCCAAACATGTGAATGAGTCACTATTCGATCTGTGACCTAGTGTTTTTAATTCTATTGAATCTTGACTGGATTCATCTGAACAATAAACTGAAGAGAAAAAGGAGGCAAAGAGTTCACAGATTCTGCTTCCATCCGAGGAACTGGTTGACCCATATGAAAGTGTAGATGGGTAGGAATCTCGGTGACCACGTTTATTTTTTATATGAGACCAAAAAAATTTAGGGTTACTTTTAATTGAGCTCTCTAACTTTTGAATGTAAGTATTGTAACAAAACTTGGCATGATCTTCACATCTTTTTTTAATTAACAGAAATTCTAAATCATCTCGGGGATTATTATAAATTTTATATTTTATTCGTATTTTATTCTTTTCTCTGATCATTTTGATTAAGCTCTGACTAAACCAATGAGGGTATTTAAGAGATTTGGGGACATAATATGGAACAAATTGGCATATAGCTTTCATTAGTATTTCATTAAACTTACAAACCATACCATTCACGTCAGCACAGCTCCTAAAAACGTTTCTCCAGGAAACTAATTGAAGATAGGAATTTATAGCCTCATAATCAGCTTTAAAGAAATTGCGTCTCTGAGAATGAGCATGAGGTTTCATTGCCCCTCCACCGGGTAAAGTAAATTCAATAAAGATTGGAGGATGATATACATCAACCTTACTCAAAATATCTAATGCTGGTCTGACATTGCATTCCGAAAAGCTAGTGAGGACAAGATCTAGTATTTTTCCACTACTATTTGAGACCAAGTTACATTGTTTAAGATTATTTGCTGATATAAAATCAAGGAGATTTTGGACAAGAACTGAGGTATAGGATAAAGTAGAGTTTGGGTTCCAGTCAATGCAACCCAAGTTAAAATCGCCTACAATACATGTTTCATTTTCTGTGGTTGCTAATGAAATATTAAACTTGTCCGTAAACGAATCCAAAAGAATTCGGCTAGTTGGTGGAGGAAAATAAACAGCGCAAATTTGAAACTTAATAGAAGGTCTTAACGGAAGTTCTATCAAAACCCATAAGTCCTCTGCATCTGTTTCAAGGTGAAGAAGTCTTCTGGAACTGAATTTCTTTTTAACGGCAATTAGTACACCACCGCCATCCCATTTATTGCTAGCGGAAGAGCAATGACACCTATCTCTTCTGTAAACAGTATAGTTATCATTCATAAACTCACTAGATAGTACAGTGCTGTTAAGCCAAGTTTCCGTGAGAACTATAATATCAAAATCGCTACAACATAATTTATGGTAAAATTCATTAGTTTTCGTACGCAAACCCCTAACATTCTGATAATAAATATTTAGGAATTTGAATTTGAAGCCAAAATATCTTGAAATCATGCAATAACTTATAATTACATTTTATCTAAGCACTTAAAGTCATTAATTATAATAAAATGAGATTGCTCATTTTTGCGAACAAAGATTCGACCATTGCGCACCCACACAAACGAATAGCCTTTTTCCTTTGCCCTTACCCGAGCAGCTGCATGCAGTTTTTTGTTACGTGGGGAAAGGTGTTCCATTACAAATACAGGCCTCTTCTCGCCACTGCATCCCATTACAGTCGTGTTTAATTTATCCTCCTTCTTTTTCAGTTTATTAAATTTTATACTGGCCGCAAGAAATTTGTCGCGAGTTTTAACAGAATCGAACTGCACTACAATAGACCTTGGGCGACTCGAGTCTCGATTAGTTTTTGCTATTCTCGTACAATTATAAACACTGCTCTCAGTAATATCAGCACCGATTGCAGTATTTAATTTATCTATAAGATTATATAAATTCTCGTTTTTATTCTCAGGTACACACTGAATTTCAACATTGGTAGCACGTGAATTTTGCTCTAAATAATTTAAACGCCTACTGACGTCACTCAATGTATTTTGCAAAAGTGTATTTTCCTTGACAAGCTCATTAATAGTGTCGGTCTTCGCCAATACTTTTTGCTTTATATCTTCATATTGACCACTGATAAAGTTCATTGAGCCTCTCACCTCCACAAGTTCCTCCTTAACTACCTTCAATTCGTCAGACAGCAATTTGGACAATTGCTGTCTGACGAATGACGACGAATGACGAATTTAATTAATTCATATCACACATCACATTTCGTAATTCTTGTTTTAAGAAATGTTCTGTTTAAAATTTAAAAATTTAATCACTACTAGGTAGATACCTACCTACTTAACTAATACGTAGCTAAAAACTAATAGCATGAATACAGATCCATGCTATTTGCTCTGTCTTAAGGCTGCCAGAGATTACATTATGCAATAAGACCATAATTTGTACATGTATATTTTTAATTTACTACTATATCTTTTTTACTTGTTCAATAAAGATTTATGATAACAATTATCTATTTCTTTTATACATTGCAAAATTCACTTCACTTTTTCACTTTCAATTATGTTATTTACCTGTCAAAAGTTGTCAAAAAAATGGCGGGAAAATCGAAGCTTCACAATCAATTAAAATTAATATAATTTTTGACAAAGCATCTTATATTTCAACTGCTAAGTAAAGATTTAGTTTATATCATTGTAATTTATTTACTATGAGTTATACTAGAAAGGATAGTTATTGTAATAAACCATTTACAAAGGAAATTTCTCAGGTGATATTTTAATTTATCTTTTTGGCCTGGAGTTTGAGATTTCGAGATTTATTATTTTAAATTTCAGGCTGATTTTTTCACACATATTAATATAGAAGGCTTAATATCTATATGTAAAGAAAATAAGGAAAATATTATTAAGTTTCGCACCATTGGAATTATTGAGAGTGTTGATGGTCAATTTTATATAAAAGATGTAAGTTATAGTAATTAATAATAATATATTATTTCAAGAAATAAGCTTAAACGAAATATCATAACGTTATACTATGCAACGTTTTTTTAGTTAAATTCGGTTGGTAAAGCAGATGTTCCAAGAGTCTTAGTATCCATGGCATATATAAATAGAACTCATAAAAATAATATTCTTCCGTACACAGCTCAGCTTTTTGGTACTATTCAGTGGAAAAGTAGACCAATTATCTATGCAAATATGATACAGGTAAGATTAATATGATTAATTTTAAATTTCTTAATCACAAAGCAGTAACGAATGATAATGTCTTACAACAAATGTGATTTTTTAATTATACTGATAAACTCACAAACAAGAATGTCGTTATTAATGGTCCCTGTTTCGAAGAAAACCTAAATCTTATCATAATATAATCCTATTATAATATTTTAACTTCACGCTTATACCCATTTAGAAGGCCCATCAGGTACCTAGACACTCCTTTCTCCAAACACTGCCTAATTTTGATAAGATTAATATATATATAGCATATACAGGATGTCCCAGGAGTCAACGATAAAACGAAACCAGGTGATAGACCAAGTCATGACAGTTATGAGAAAAATATAAAAAAAAATCTTTGTCATGTATTTTTCATATTATATTGATTTTAAAAAATATCGGAAAAACCGATACCCTGTGATGGTTTTTCAAGTCCTAAGACTACAAATATTACTCTTTCTTCATTTTTTTTTCTGTAATGTAATCATGAGTAACCCTTCTGTGAATTACAGTTTAAGATTGAAACATACCTGCATCAGTTTTTAATAAAATGTGGTGTTTTTGCCAAACATTAAATTCAAAATATTTACTACACCCAACTTTAACCGACTGTACTATAAAAAAAATGTACTACACTGTTTTTGCAAGTAACTTTAAAAGTTGGCGCATTTAATCTGGATTCCGAAATGGTACGACACTTGCTGGATTACTTTTTTGTTGAAGAGAGAAAAATCGAAATACACGATAATCGGGATGACGTTCAGCTTTTTGATATCTTTTCCTATACATTCTAGCTGCAGCATTTGCGTTACGTGAATAAAATGCATATTGGCAATGTGTCCAAGACCGAGTATATGGCCTGCGAGAGCCCGGACTCGAGCACTGTCCTTATAAGTCCTGGGCCATCCCCTAAATTGGAAAAGTTCAGGTACCTTGGATCCGTCATGCACGAGTCTGGAGGCATCAATCACGACCTCCTAGGCCGGATAAGAGTTTGAACGGTATCCTGCGATCACAGATCACACCAGTGACCTCCCGCCACTTAGCCCAGGCAACGCTTATCCGACTTGGGGCTGGCCCAGGACTTATAAGGATAGTGCTCGAGTCCGGGCTCTCGCAGGCCATATACTCGGTCTTTGACACATTGCCAATATGCATTTCATTCATGGAGAGTGGTTATGTAACGCAAATGCTGCAGCTAGAATGTATCGGAAAAGAAACCAAAACGCTGAACGTCATCCCGATTATCGTGTATTTCGATTTTTCTCTCTTCAACAAAGAAGTAATCCAGTAAGTGTCGAACCATTTCGGAATTCAGATTAAATGCGCCAACTTTTAAAGTTACTTGCAAAAACAGTGTAGTACATTTTTTTTATAGTACAGTCGGTTAAAGTTGGGTGTAGTAAATATTTTGAATTTAATGTTTGGCAAAAACACCACATTTTATTGAAAACTGATGCAGGTATGTTTCAATCTTAAACTGTAATTCACAGAAGGAGTACTCATGATTGCATTACAGAAAAAAGAATGAAGAAAGAGTAATATTTGTAGTCCTGGGACTTGAAAAACCATCACAGGGTGTCGGTTTTTCCGATATTTTTTTTAATCAATATAATATGAAAAATACATGACAAAATTTTTTTATATATTTTTCTCATAACTGTCACGACTTGGTCTATCACCTGGTTTCGTTTTATCGTTGACTCCTGGGACATTCTGTATATACACCAATAAAAGTTTCATTGCCTAGACAACTTATTATTTAATTTGTTTATTTTAGGTACAAACAACAGCCAATGCGTTGAGAATAAATGATGCGATTAAAAATATTATCAAATGTCATTTGGCTAATAGATAAGTTCTTATAGATATAAAAACTACTTTGAGATGTTAGGTACTGCTTTTGTTTACTATATAAAAGAAGATCCAAAATAAAGTGAAATTTTAAATATGGATATCATTTATAGTGGAAAGTATAAGTAAAAAGAACGATTATAGTGGAAAGAATACATATTTATTGAATATTAAATAAATATAATTATTAACAAGACATTTACAAATCACCATTACCATCTTCATACATAGTAATAAAAAATACAAAACATTTTAAACATCAAATGACAACGGTGTCGCCAAATGTTCTAGAGGCTTCTAAAGTATAAAAAGAATTAAATATTATTTATGTATAGTGACAAATTTAAATAAGATTTTATCATTTTATCTTTCTATGTCAAAATTATTATTACAATATCTAAACTCAAAAACTACTTATATAATAATTTGCTTTAGAAATGGCGACACTTTTGTCAGGCGAAGGGCCTTACAAAGCCCTAAGTAGTGCATACTTTACCTAAACCACATTAAAATCTGTGCAGCAAAATCTGTATGTGACTGGTTATTATTATGATAATAATTTAACCCTTAATGAGGTGGTATAGATTATATACATTGTTATAGAACATTGGTTAAGAGAAAAACGATACATATAAAAGGAGACAAAGGGAACACCATATTTTGATTTGATACCAGACTGAGGAAATGTAAAGAATTCAGTTCACAAAGTGGGAATTGAACCCACAACTATATTACTCAATTATACAATACATACTTCATTATGTAAATATTACATAGTACATTAGATATTTAGAAACATAATAAATGGATTCTGCCTAATTAAGGGCTAAATATTATAATTTTATATATTTCTTGCATTCAAGCAAAAGCATCTATTCACTAAATGTTTATATGATTGTTATTTTATTCTAAATATATATTATGTTTATAAAAAAATAGTTATTTATGAAATAGAATTCTGGAGATTTTACTGATTTAAGAATAATAGTATGAAAAAGACAGCTAAAGTTGAAGATATAAAAAATATTAATGGCTATTATATCATTCATTTTTACAAAGGGTTTTTAATATAATATCGTTATTTATTAATTATTTTTATTAAAAAAATGGTATAAATTAGACACTGCATACATTTGGCTTACTATAGTACATACATGTGCGTACAGGATAGGGGCTCGTCTAAATGATAGTAATTTAAAACAACCAATATCAGATATTTGGAATGCACTTATATACAAAAATGTCAGTCAGTCATCATTCTTAGTCTTATTTCTAACCACTTCAGTCACAGTTTCAATTCCCACAACAATTTCAATTCATATATAGGAAAAATAAACAGACAAGTAAAAAATAAAAATAACCTATAATCAAAAAGAAAATTAAACAATATGTTAAACATATGAGGATGTCCATAACAATTTTTATAACTTTTAAAGTCCCAAAAGTCTACAGCACCCAGAAGTACAGCACAAATACAAGTAATATAACTGCTCCAGCGGTGGCTTTGACCAACATTGATTTAGTATTTAGGTACGTGGCGTCCTTTTTGTATTTTTGCGACATCATCGACAGCTTTTGGGTTTTTGTGTCCAATTCTGTAAAAAACAATAAGAACTTGACACATGTATTAACACTAGGTTCCCACTGCCTACCCTGCTGTGTGCGGGATACAGCGTGATGCAAAAAAAAGAAGTAATATAAATTAAGTTAAAATGATTTTAAATGATTGTAATCTTTACAACGTAAATTAATATATTTTATAATATAAAAAAAGTCTCATAAACATCTTTTTTAAAAATAAAATCAGTATTAGTTCTAAATCAACTGAAAAGAAAATAATTACAATATTTAAACCTTTCCTAATGATTTAATAAAAAAAACCACTCGTAACATTTAGTTATAAACTAAAACTGAATGGCAAAACACCATCACCACAACTAGTAAAAAAAGGAAAAAAACAAGCAAACCTGATAGAACAGCGCCCCTCTGCAGCACATCATCAATATTCTGCATCATGATCCTCTGCACGTCGCCCAGCTGCCCCCCGAGAGCGGAGGTCGCCCGGCGTGCACGGGCCCCGCCCTCCGCGTACTGCTTGCGGGCGCGCTGCATCCACGTGTCGAACTCTATGAATGTGTAGGGGCGAGTTACTGTATTCACCTGGGAAATGTAAAAGTTTTTATTAGTTTCACACTTCTTTTTAGAATATACTATTTTTATTATATTTGCTTCACACTGTACATGCTTGCAGTTGAGTCGGCAGTGGGATCCTCAGAGCCTAGTGTTAAGTTATATTTAAACCTTCTTGTGGACCATCAAACCCACAACTTGTGGCCTTGCTTCATGACTGGCCTCAAGACAATATTAAAAAAATGTTTAAAAATTTGAATGTAGAGAGCCATGAATCCAGGCCTCCTGTAAGCCATCCAGCAGCTCAGGCCAATAAAACCATACATTTTTATAAATATTAATTAAAGTTCCTACATGGTCGTTACTATTTATTTTTTGTTGCCAATATCTCTGTGGGAAATTTTTGCTAATTTTTTCTATCTAAATAATTAATTCCTACAGAGCTAATTGGCCAACGTGTTATCATTTTGATATATGATATTAAAGTCAACAAATACTTTTAATTGGTGCTATTATTAGAAAGGTAAATAAATGATTATTATAATTAATAATAATTTAACATAAATGGAAATTCAATTTTTTTATGTAATATATAAATGATGTATTTAGAATGCATTTTTATTAGTTCACAAAATATATCACATAAAATTGTCAAACATTTCTTAGTTAAATTACCTCATTAATGATTATTAGTCCTGTAAACACAATAATTAATGTAATATTACATCATATGTAACTAAAGATACAAGTAGTTTAATATGTAATAATGTCACTTACTCTTTTACCGTATTGTTGATAGAATTCCTGTGCAATTTCTTCTAAGTAACTAAAGGCGAGACGTTTACTGTAGTTTCTCTCACACAAAACTAGATAACAGATCTCATTCTCTATCAAATAGCTGAAATAGAAAGCAATATATTACCATTTTATATTAGACAAAATACTTCAATAATAGTGCCTATAACTACTATTACTGTTTACAAATGCTACATTCAAGGTACAACAAATTACGACATAATACACTTATAAAGAAATTAATAAAAAAACAAAAAATAAAAAGCAATCATAACTCACTGGAAGAGATAGGATCCAGTTTCGATGGAACAGCGGATTGGCGATTGAGGACTTAATTTTCTAAACAGCATTTTTGCTTGGTTTTGATACTCCAATATATTACAGCCGCTCTGCAAACCATCAGCAAATAAAAATTATAAAATTAAAATGAATGTGCGAAATTTTAAAGAAATAGTGAAGGATAGTGCATGGCAAGGAGAACATCGATTATAAATATAAAATAAAATAGGTGATTATAAAAGTATAAAGCAGCATATGCTTTAGAACAGTTACCTGATCGTCCTCTTGCATTGTAGCGGCTAAAGGCAGCCCGTCTACAACACGGGCGATCATTGTCATTAGAACCATTTTGATAATTATATGAGTCCCTTCACTTAAAAATAAATGTCACTTTTATTAATTTTTGCAATTGGAAAGTATTTATTTTTTTCTTCTCATTATTCACAAATGGAAAACAAAGTGAAAAATTCTTCTCGATTCTTGACACTAGCACTTACACGTCAAGGAAAATGACATTTCCCTTGACGTGATAAAAACACGTCAGCTTGTCTATGACCACTTTAGGGTGCGTTCGAAATAAAAATATTATATACGTTACATACTAGTATTTTAATTTGACCTAATATGGCTATGGCAGATTTTGCAGACTAAATAAGATCTAGAAGAAGATGTACCGAAAAAAAAATGACCACTATGAATAAATTATTTTTATTTTGCTTAAAAATTAACTAGCTAAGAAAATAAGTTTTTTTAGATATATTATGATTGTACCGGGGAAACTCTTCTTGATTGATTCGAGTATAAACATAATTTTAAATATACGCGCGCTTCACACCATATTCCGCACATAGCAGGATAGGCGGAGGGAACCTAATGTTAACACTCGTTTCCCCATTTTCCGCAGAAGTTTTTGAGACAGCGTGTTGAGTGCAAGAACTCAACTCCGAGCCTTGATGCCAGAGCGAAGAAATGAAAATATTAATATATAATAATTCATTCCCCTGAGTGGGGATTAAGCCCACAACCGTCGCATTATAGTCGCTATTTTTTTTTAAATTACAATTTCAACCGATAGCTACTACTAGATACTCGAGCACCTTACATTTACGGACTTCTTCAAAATATAATTTTAGTAGGTACTACTAGTAATTACTTACTTCTATTATTTTGAGTGAATTGTGTTGGTTTAGTATTTCTTACTTATTTATGCATATTAGGCATATTCTATTTAATATTCACTATTATATAACAGTTATTGCTCTTAAAACAAAAGTAAAATCGGGTATGAGAAAAAACAAAACATTTGTATTTTATTGTGGATATTTTATTAACATTATCATCATGCATCAAATTTATATGCTAAATCATTTACACTTATAACTAGCTATACATAGAAAAAAAATAACTTAACTAGGGGGCAGAAAATACAGTATTTTGTTAAATTAAACAACTAAAATTATAATTAAAAACAATCGGACTTTGCATAAAACTAAAAGCAACTTCTCCCTCACAAGACTCTCAGAACTAAAATAACATATTTTTGAAACAATAATGAGACGAGGCTAAACATTTTAAAATGAATATAGCGAAAACGAAAGAGAAAAATCCACACGATTTTATTAAACAACATTTTATATTACGTATTCAATTGAATTGGACATAGACTACTTGTAGAATACATTTGAAATAGTAGACAAAACGTGTTTCATACGAACACCTCTCCCCCCTATTACCAAATTCACTAACCTTTCATTGCTTTCGCGCAAAATATTTTCATATTTCACCTATCTAGACTCCATTACACGTGAGGGTGTGCGTTTGATCAAAATCATCATGTTTCAAAATATTATTATTTACAATACAATTTTTCTTTGCATGCAAAATTATGTCGACTGATTCTTCTGTACATCTAGGCGTAGATAAAAATAGACTAGACATATGAAATTATTTGAAATATAAATTAAATGAATTTAGTGAAATGAAAATAGAGAAATCCCCTCTTAGTGCTCCCCTGCAGAAATTTCAACTTTCTTCTCAGTAACGGAAGAGTTTGTGCAGTAAAGGAAACAATTTTATATATATAGATAACAATATAAAAAAAGATTTCTAACCTTTATAATTAGGAAATTTAGAACTCCCACAGACAAAGGAAGAATCAGCGACCGCATTACCAAATAATTTAAACGAGTTTTAAATTACTAATTGTAAGACTAGGCTCAATTTTTAAAATAATTTTTAACAATAAATTTTCCGACGAGGTGCTGTCAAAACATTTACAATTGAATTTATTTAAGTACATTAGATATTAATTAGAAACTTTGATTTCGTAACAACATCAATTCGACTAAAATTATTATTTTAATATTTTTTTATTAAATTTAAATTTAGAGCGTCTTTTTTAAATGTTTGCTCGAACATTCTGCCTACTAACCGGTAACTCTTATCGCGTCACACTAGCCGAATTATAAATTCTGAGAGCGCTCCCTGCCATTCGTGGTCCATTCATTACTACCATTACATTATGTATATTACAATAAAATTTGTAACCTATAGAACGAAATTTCCTAAAAAGGAAAAGTTAACGGTCGCGAAATCCGCTCAATCGACCAACTATTCAATAATCAATACAAATATTTTTTTAATTTAAAAACATATCTGGAATAATATGAAGTAAGTAAATGATTATAATTTAGTTAGATCATTTGTGATAAAACTTTTGTCATTAGATTGGCGGACTCGGCAAACGTTAAAAGACGAAATAAATAAGTTAAAAACTACAGTAATATTTACAAAAGCAAGAAATAGAAAAAAAGAAAATCGCTTTGAGAATTTCACCTACCTATATAAAAATACGATTAAAACTTTAGTTTTATTTTTTTAATATATAAACTTTATTAATCACATAAAACGGGCACTGGTTTGTTCGGAGTTCGGACTGAGATCGTTCTTAGTTCTTACCGATGCGAAACAACACTGGGCAACGTAACACACGATCAGTATAAGTTAGTTAGTTGTATTAAGGTGTGTTCCGGTTCACTTCCCGCGTTGAGTCGGTCCCGCACTTAGCACCCATTTACTTTACATTCGATTCTCTTAAGGCTTTACTAACCCTTCACAGTTAGACGAAACGCGCAGACCGATATACATATATAGAAAGAGTCTTACTCACTACAAAATCGATATTTAATTTCTTTTATATAAAAATATTGGAAAATCGGAATATTAACTGTCATTGTGGGACTGCGCGTTCCGTTTTGGACGCACCCGTCGATTCTTCAATCAACCACTCTAATATACTCTGTCGCTGTAAACTCAACGGGAACTAGGCTAGCTTATCTGCTTATACCTGACCTTTTAACGACTATCTAGTTAAAAGTATGATTCATTAACATTGGACCACAAATCGTAATTAATTATTAATAATATTTATTCAGGTAACAAAAAATGGGGATCCCGCGCTAATACGCTGTATAGTGTACTTCTGATATGCTGTCAAACAAATCGAGGATTACAGATTACAAATATATATATTATACAGATAATATATTAATAATATGTATATAGAATATCGTTGATATGTGAATGCGAGCCCGAGACCCCCCAACAGGCTTATAGTAAAATTTAAATAAACAAAATAAACTAGAACATGTCCACTTAAAAAACATCATCTCACTTATAGTAAACATTTAATAATAAACACAATTAACGCACAAAATCCATTCCTTATACATAAATTTAGTTCTATAACAGAAAGTTGGCAGTAGGTTTCAGTACAAGAACCTTAATAATATCAATTGAAAATTATTTTTTCAATCGAAGACGAAAATAATATGAGAGGGCCGACGACGTGGTGCCGAGAGGGGTGGGCGTTATATAAAACATTTCAACTAACTTGTACTTTTGTTACATGTAAATATAATTTTGACTATTTATCTGTTTTTAAAATGTCGATTACGAATGACAGTATTGATGTTACATTATTTATTTATATAATAACAATATAATAAAAAAAGAAAGAAACTATAATTATCTCATATCATTCATTCAATGCGAATCATTCGTTATCGTTCTTTTACTACTTTCTTTAACCCATCTGCCCTCGTATCTTCAGGACTACTCCCGGAGGACCTGGAGGAACACCAGCCAGCCGATAACAGATTCACTGTACATAGAATATCATCGATTGCTTCAACAAGGTAAATATTTATATGCAAATGGCCATAAAGCACCAAACAGGCAATACATATATAATAGATATATCTGAGGGCGTTATATTTTTGTTTTTTATTATATAAACATTTATACGTAAATACTTTTTTAATAAAACTCTTATTAGTCTATATCTTATTGCATGTAAAACTGCTTTTCCCAATAAATTGTATATTCAATATATTATGTAATAGTTTGCATAGTTTTGAGGTAGGAAGTTATGTTTTAGTGCAGTCGAGTCAACGTACGTAGAAACGTTACAAACATTTAAAAATTCGTTTTACAATATACAAAAATTCACTCCGTACCGTAATAACATATAGCAAATAGTTCCTTTCTGAAATTCTCCTAAAAATAGGTATATATATAAACATTTGAGCAATCAATTTCGTCTCTATTCTGTATAAATATTTTAATTTTATAAGAGAAGCGAGAAATAATGCATGATGAATAGAATTTGAAAAAACGTATGAAAGAGCGAAAATAACTCTAGAGAAAGTCCAACGAGATTCGAGGCCCCCTTCCGGCGGGGGGCCTGACTAACACTGCACTCTACGCGAGCGAACAGTCGATCTCGACGATGTCCTTGGGGACGTCCACGAACTGGTAGACCAGGCGCTGGCCGTCCACCTTGGCGAGGATGCCCCGCTGGTAGTAATAACGAAGGGCGCGGCCCATGGTCTCGTAGTTCATATCTGGCTTGTTCTTATGCAGGCCCCATAGCCTGGACACAGCTTTGGAGTCGACCAACTTGAACACACCCTTCTCACGGTTTGTCCATTTAATGTAGCGTGGGCAGTACTCCCGATCCTGGAGGAGTTTGAGGAGGAACTCCCACAGGTATGTGGTTGAACCCTCTCGGCTCTTGCGTTTTACTCCAGGAGTTGGGGGCGCGTCGGTTCTGGGTCTCTTTTTGGGTTTGAGTTTGTTGTGATGGCTGTGCCTCTGGTAGTCTCCGAAGTCGAAGACCGAGTAGGGGAGGTCATCGTGGGGGAGAGGGGGTGGGGCAGGCGCGGCAAAGTGGTGGTTGCCGCCGTACCCACCGTAGTAAGAGTCGCGTTCTACCGCACCAACTGGAAGGATGAAAAAAAATAAGTTAATTTTAATAATTAGTGTAAGCTGTGTTACATATTTATAAAATAATAATAAGTGAACATCGGGGAAGTTACTCAAATTCTCGCAATAATACAGTCTAAAGTTAACAATCTATGGACCGGTTAGTGAAGTGCCGCAACTTGCGGGTGAAGTGGGTTAGTCGAGCGCCGTGTGTAACTTCCTGTATGTTTTATGTTTTTTCACACGAAATTCAGCTGAAACTGTTACAAAATGTCTGGTGAACGCGCTACCTTGATCAATATCTGCTCATTATTCATTATAAATAGCTGTTTTATTTTAGGTGGAATCAAATTTCAATATAGCTGACAAAAAAATATCTTATTAAATTGTTAACTATATAATATACTATAATCATAAATCTGAAGAGTTTGTTTGGTTGAATGCGCTAATCTCACGAACTATTGATTCGAATTAAAGTTTTTTTTATTTTATATCACTGTAGCTAGCAAGTCAAAATTACATACAGTCATTATAGTACGGGCGGCGAAGAGAGGACTTTCGGGATTTACTCGAGACTAAGATATTGGGGATTCCTTGTACTCGGTTACGTACTTCCACCAAATATGAGCCCCATATATATGGCCGCCCGTCTAGGATAAAGGAGCAGGTTTGTAAAAAAAAATTGATTATCTGACATTTTCCACTTAACATAATATGCCCATTAGAGAATCTGACGCCGTCGATTATTTTTTTTGACAATTTTAACTCTTACGTACGACCACCGCCATCATGGAAACAGTCAGATTAACATATTTTCATGATTAAGAAGACGTAGGACTTACAATATCTGACGCGGTCGAGTATGTCCATGCAACAGTTGTTTTTGAAAATCTATAGCCGCTCACCCCATCGATCAAATGATATGTATTATATGGCATTATTCTTGTTATCATCTAAGCTTCGCAACCCAATACGCTCTATCCCCATGACGTTCGAGCAAATCCCGAGTTAGCATCTTCGCCTCCCTATCTATTAGAATATGTCAAATACGCGAAGCCGCATATAAAAGCTAATATAATTTTAACACTATAACATATTAAAAGAATACGTAACAAAAATAAGTAATGATTCAATTTTCTTGCTATTTATTACAAAACATTTTCAATAATAATTGTATAATGCATCATATTGTTTTTAAATAGGTATTATTGTTTACAAGAAGTCCGCTTAAAACCCATTGATACGTATTTGTATGTTTCTATTCTACACTTTCCTAGAATTATATAAATGATCGTCATTTTACTTTACAGAAAATTTATGTAACTATTAATTATATTTTACAATAGAAGCGGATCATTTTCATCTATTTTCAGCGCCTGTTATTAGATTTTTTTTCTACTAAGATAGTCCGTTCTATACATTTTTTTGGACACTACCCGTTGACCCGCATAATTCAACGCTATGTCGAGTTAGAGCGAGAATATGAAAATCATTTGCCCAAGTGAGAATCGAATTTATATCCCACTACGTAATGACGACCGTATTTAATAATTATAAGTATAATATGTTAGTTTATATATTTATCGTATCAAGAGAGAAAATCACCTATTGGCCTATATCATTTACCATTTCCACTTAATAAAACCATTACGACTCAGACAGGGAAAACATTACATACAAATATAGTGTTGATTGACGGCACTCAACACCAAAATAATCTAATGTCCTCTTTTAACTACATATCTACATATATATGCATATAGCAGGGTAAGCAGAGAGCAGAGCTTCCCTACAAGTGTATTGTGACAATCGAACCCACAACCTGTTACATATACAATGACACGCGTGCCCTCAATATTTCTATAATATTTCATAACTGAACAAACACCATATTGTTTGTAATAGAGACCAAAGACAATTTCTCAACAGATATAGTCTATCAGTTAAAAATCCGTTTGATAAGAGCTGAATAGATAAGTGGTCGGTTGCGTCAAGTCGCCTTGACCCCGATGGCTGCGACCGCTCGCCTGTGTTTTCCTCTACATGCCACTACTTACTTTTATATACGGCCACTTGTCGCTATTAAATACCCAAAACTGTTACGGTTTATATAGTCAAGTATATTATTAATGTTAGTGTTTTTATTTATTTAACTCAGTGTACTGTCAAAACTCTCGTTCGTTCTCTCCGTAGTCTATGTGTTATTCTGCAAAATTTAACCTAAGTCCGTTCAGCAGTTTTTGCGTCAGAGTGGAACAGACATCCATCCTCCCAAACTTTGACATTTATAATGTTAGTACGATATATAATTTAAAATTAAATGTAGACGAATGTTCAAAATTGAAACAGACTATTATTTATCTTTCACAAGTTAGCGACTGTGCTCGTAATGTAATGATGATCAATGAAGCCATAACGATTTTTTCAGTCAGTTACATTATAATTTTTATGTACATATCACAGAAAACATTTCTTTATATTTTTTTTATATATTTAAAAATATTTCAGGATATTATAGTGGGGCTTAGATTCGGGAGGATTTGGATTCGGATTTCGATCGTCGGGCGAAAAATTCTAAATAAAGGCAAAAATTAAGAATTAAAGAATGTAAAGTTACTAATACCTAATAGTAAAGCAAATATTTATAATTTGGCTACATTTACACTTACATTAATTGGGAATTTTCTCAGAAAACCGATAAAATTCCACCACAACACCACTATATCAATAAAAAGCTATATCGGTCCCGGAAAATCGTAAAACTTTCGAGTCAATAACGTTTGGTTTGTATTTATTAATCCATCAAATATTTGAAATTGACTAATTATCTCTATATATAACAAAATTTTTAACATTTATTCGATTAATTATTTTGGATTTCATTTCAATATTGGATTATTCGATTTGATTTTTGTAATATGCAATCATTACAGTTATTTTACAAAGAATCCTTACCCAAATCAATAATTTAACATTTAAGGCGGTTCCTGAACAAGTAAATTAAATTATTCATTGACAACAACACATTTGACTGTCAGTCAATTTTGCTTATTAAATGCATAATCATGTAATTCAGCGGGCGAAGCCGCTAGTTTTATAATATATCTATAATATACTTACTTTTAGTTTACTTTACGCTTTCAATTGAGGAAGTTATTTACGTTTTATGTTTTCAACAAATTTCTAAACGATAAGATAGCGATGTTTAAAATCACAGAATATAAATATAAGTATATATTCGTAGATAGACGTTGTTTGCCGATAAAGTTACATTAAGACACGATCACAATTGCAAAAAATATTTTATTATTATAATAATAATGTATTTAGTCATTTACTTGTAATTGTAATATAAGAAAAGTTTTTTTAATAAGGGGATCGTGTAATAACTTACCCACTTCCTCTCCACTTTCCTACCAATTTTTGAGACAATGTGAAAATCGCGTAAACAAGGCGCAGGGTTGAGTGGCGGAACTTGTTTATTTAAAAAAAAAATAAGAATTCGTATTCCCATTTACAATTCCACAACATCGCAGCTACGAATGTCATATAACACGTTTATTTACTTCACTGTGGTCGCGTCCGCCATTTTCTTTCTAATATTATCTAACTCGCGTATTTTCGCGCAGCTTATCGCGGGTCGTTCACCCGGCACGTGTGTCCGTTTGTCATGATCTCTGCAGGCACACTTTTTACTATTATTTTTTTATATAATTTAAAATTTAAATATTGATATGTTTCACATTAGGATTTATTTAGATATATATGGATATTTATTAGGATTATTATGTGCTGTATTTTACATATGGAAGGATATGCAGAGGGACTCTACTGTTAAGACATGCAGTCCCATGTTTTTCACACACTGGCAAATGTTCGAGACATTCAACGCGTCGCTTCTCCTTGTTATCAGAGAGAGAAGGGAATCACTCCTTCGACTGGATTGAATCCACAACCATTTACAATCAGATGCTGTGCCGTTGCGCTGTATTAACTTTTGATATCCTTTAATATCATGTCACAGTTGAGATGAAACAACGATAAAGGCTTGGTATTAAAGTGTCAATAAAAAAATGATATAAAGAAACAATAAATTAGAAACTCCAAAAAGAACATTCTAGGCGCAAGAGATTAATAATGATTTGCAAACATTACGATTGTCAATATCAATGTAACACTCAGATAAAAGTAAAGATGTCTTTATACATAATTAATTAACTGTTAGTTATTTATTTAACAACTTGTAACTTGCATGTCTTCGCCATTACAAAATACAGTAGCTACTCGTATCAGAGGGATACGAGTGTGTGTTTAAAGCAACGTCCATTCCCCACATAAAGGACGGTCTGTGGACAGGTTTTTCATATAAATACAGAGAACTATTACTGTACCTAACATTCTATACTATATATCAGTTAACCGTTTATAAAATCCCTCAAGCCTGGGAACACTAGCGCTAGCACAACAAAAAACACAGGCTGGTCTATTTATAGCGACGCATCCTACTGGTTTAGTACTGCAGTATCAAGGTTATGCACATGCACTATAGAATGTCATCTGAGGCCGTGGCAAAAGAAAATTACTGTCTATAACCGATAGATAAAATACAACTCTATAAATGCGTGATAGAGTCCAAGTTAGATTGTGTATTGGGTTATTTATGATGGTGTTCCACAAGGGAACGCAGACCGGTCGCCGCATCCCGCAATAAATGGGTTACCCTACAAACCTCTTGAATAAAAACATTATTGTTTATAGAAAACTTGCTATAAAACAAAAATAACATGAAAATTTCGCAAAATACATCTTGAATACATTGAGATATTGAGGGTACTTTAGGCATCTTAAAATCGATTTTCAGATGTTTTTCCCTAACACTTTTACAGCTATTAATCTGTGACGAGTGGTTTACGAGCTATTATCTAGATGAGATAAGATAGCCCAGCGTTTCCTCCAGGCAACTGAAGTTTTGGCAAACAAACGCTATCTCGCAAATATTTTTTGCCGGAAAAGATAACGCGAATTGTGGGATTACAGTACACGTAACAAGTATATGATAGGAGAAATGATATTTCGAAACAACAGGTTGCTCGTTTTATTTATAGATTAAATTTTAAATATCTTTCTTCATTTTAAAGTAATAAGTTTGCTTTGTGTTGAATACTAAAAAGTGGACATGACATCCTAAGCATTATTAAATATTATTCCAACTTTAACGGATATCACGCAATATTTCATAACATATAAATAAAAAGCTACCACCGGTTCGGAAGGAAGTTCTGCTGAGAAGAGCCGGCAAGAAACTCAACAGTTGCTCTTTTCAAAGTCAATGGAATACTTAGTTTAATTATTACATTAGCTGGCAGCTATCCTGCATGACATTCAATAGACATTAATTCCATACATGTTTATCCTCTAAATATTCTTGAACAGTGTAATAAGCTTTACTTGTTAGAATTTTTTAAACAAATATTTTAAATTTGGGTAGTGGCAAACTTAGAATACACTGCGTAATTTTATTATTTTTTGAACAATACAGACAAATAAAAAGTGGACAATAATATAAATGACGTGGGACACCTAGCTATCCTAGTTAGATTGTCATGCATAAACAATGCAATTCATATCCTCCCATAGAGATACAATACATCTACGTCCGGACCGGAAAGCGGTGTCTTAGCGCACGCTGCAAGTGTGCGTGCAGGCAATGACCAGGAAATGACGCCGCCGGTTGACCTTCAAACACACACAAACACATAAACACGCACACAAACATGTATCTGCATGTGCGCGTACAAGTGTTCAAACATAACCTGCGCCCGCGCATCCCTAACGCTCCCGTCTTGAGAGATTTTGCATCGTGTTTTCCTTGTACGTACGTTTTTATGTTTATTTTTATATGAACATAATTGCATTTGTGTTTGTGCTATCGAGTTTTCTAAAAGTCATGAAATTATCGTTTCGTTTTTATCTAAAATGAATATTTTTAATTATTTGGTGTTTTTGTGCGCGCCTGATCGGTGTCATAATTGATATTATATACTTATCAAATGGTTTTTTTTTATATATTCTTTTTAGTACCATCATATTTTGTCTGTCAGTGTTAATTATTTATTGTCCCCTACAAGTTTATATAAAAAATATGTTAGAAATGTTTTGATAAGTTATCACCTTACTAAGAGGCCATCGCAGCCATCAGGCAAGACAGAGAACGATGTTGAGCTCCGCAACTCAATTGCCCATTCATTCTTAGAACATGATTACATTTTGCTATTTTGATGTTTTTAAAAATCATAAATGACCTGACTCTACAAACATGCTCGTGCGATTCGTATCGATTAGATATTTGTACTCACAAAATTATCTTTTTCCTAGTTCCGTTATCCAAAATAGGGTTTCTTCACTCAACGTTCTTTTTTAATTTTCGCTATTCAGAGAGTGGAGAACGGAATAACTTTTGAAAAATGAATTGTTAATTTAACTAACTACAAGCTGTAATTTAAGTAAAAATTATCTAATGTAAATATGTTAGATAATTTATTTTTGCACATCGTTATCAAGGTGACTTTGCGACTAATAGCGCAAAAATCATATCCGCGTTTGAGATAAATTTTATTATACATACGTACATATATACATACGTACGTACATATATACGTACATACATACATACATATGTACGTTTTGGGTTTTTTATTTCACATCCAAATGTCCTAAGTGGCGTATATTCTTCAAAATTGCAATTTATGATGCATTTTACATGCACAAGCAAAGATATTGTACAGTTTATATTTTATATTGAGTTACGAATTGATGTGTGCATATTTTATACCATTCGATATTTATAAATATTATGTAAATTAGTTAAATTTTAGTGTTCTATGAATCCCTAATAAGTACGGAAACAATTAAAAATAGTAAATAAACAAAAGAAATATTGTTAATAATATGAATAGGTATTTATTTCACATATTATTCAAACCAATATTTAAATTGGCACAGCAACTATGCAAAGTTAAAAAATTAAACATTCCAAACGACGATTACTACAAAATATCGTTATTGATTATTACATTGTTGGTAAACAATACGTATTATATTAGTGTCTACGGTAAAATTGTGAAGTTAATTCTCGCATTACGCCTGTGTCCCCGTTGTGGCGAACTTGCGCGCAGTTAGGTAAGGTCAGCGCTGCGCGGGCGCACCTCACCTTGCGCAACCGCCTGAAGAGGGCGGCACTTGTATTGGGGGCACGTGGCCGCGTTCTGGATCAATTTTGATAATATCTTGGACAGATCTACGCGGTCACTGTTGCTACGTGGATATAAAAAAGTCGCGATTTTTTTCTTTTTCCCTCAAATGCTTAGTGGTAGACAAATAATAAAATACTATTTTTATATATTATAGTTTAACACGTAATTATTTTGTAAACTCTGAAGTAACTTACTTAGTTAATCAAAAAAATTGTTTAATAAAAATACAATATATTTTTTAGCTACACGCTGTATACCGGGTCAGGTTGAGGGATTCTATTGTCAAAATACTCAGATCATTTTTATAGTCAGATCTGTGTTACCTTTCAAAAAATACAATACAATGTATTACCCAAAAGAACATAAAAAAAATTATACCAACTTAATCTGAAACTTTAAGCTTAAACGTCTCAAAGTTGAGTTCTCCCGAGCTTTTAAGACGGAAGCTTGGCATGTATTTATTAAAATATGCAAAGTAAAACTTAAACAATATCGACGCAATATGAGCTAAGTATTTGCATTCGAATGTCACCGGCCGGTTTGCCCGCGGGCCGCTTTGCGTAACCGCCTGCCTGTATAACTCTTTGTAACACTTGACGTCACCGGCTATGGTGTCAAATACGATTTGAATATGTTGCTGGTTCTTTAAAGTGAATGAAAAATATATATATATAATGAACTCGTTGTCTTCTTCTTTTAAATTACCAAACCACATTGTTTTTTTTTTATTTGGATTAGAAAAAAAGAAGTTAGTGACAAATATCGTCTTTTTTTTCTGTGAAGATTTAGGTTGCGTTACGAATATTTTGAAAATACGCTTAATAAATATAAATTTACATTAATATATAAAAATAGTATGTGTTATAATTAAACATGAATAAAGTTTAATTAAAAAGTATTTATTTACCCAAATGCTTCAAGAAAACAATGTAAAATGGAATTTTCGATTCGTGAGCGCTATTTATAAATGTCATTTCATTAACACGAGCAGTGTTTAATAAAAATTAAGTGAATGTCAGTACTTACATTATTATAGAGGATTTTTGCAATAAATTTTATTTCGAAATGATGTATGTAATTTTTGCGCCGCATTTACTATTACAATTCCATAAGTATATAGCAGGTTAGGCTAATGGATCCTATTGTCAGAATATTCCGTTCTTCGTTTTCCGCCCTATTTTCAAGACATTACTTTTTATGTGGTGGAACCCACCGCCTCGTTTTGTCTCTTTATCATCGGAGGATACAAAATTAATCCATTCCTCGGATTGGGAATCGAACTCTCGTCATTACAACTCTAGTCAGATTTTGAAATATAAAATATACGAATTAATAACTATATTGCGGCATACAGATTTTCGTGCCCAAATTGTTTTAATTACCTACAAATGCAAAAGTTTATTTAACATCATGAAATATAAATTAAGTTACTACAGCTATATAAAACATTTTTGCGTCGACTTCGCGGTTCGTTGGTCGCTCATTATCTCAATAGGAAGTCACCACTTATCTAATTCACATTTTTCATGTCATTCCATTATTTATACATTATTAAATATAAATAATATATTTTATAATAAATCCCTTTAAATACAATTGTTAATTCAAATATGTCCAAATATTATTTACTTTGCATCAAAAGTAAATTTTTACATTTCCTACACATTACCCATTTGTTTACTAAAACCGATTAAAAAAAGGTTAAAGATTATATAATTTTTAAATAAAAAAAACAAGAGGGAATAAACTAATAATATTGATAACTTTCATTTAGACGGGAACAAGCGCACTCGCATCGATAACCCGATAGCGGGTAGGCTATCTGCCTAAAAGTTTTTTTTTAATGCAAATAACGTGCCGGATGCAGTTATCTGTTCAGTGTATATATGCGTTTGTGTGTGCTATTTATATAATCTGTGCGTGTGTTGTGGAAGGTTAGGAGCTGTACGTCTTCTTCTACTATACTTATTAAATTCGATAAAAATATAATTAAATTGTTTCTTATTATATAAAGTATTGAACTTCTTTTTAATCTGTCTTTTATAAATATCTTAAGTGGCATCTCGGGACTAGTGCAGCGTCTGTTGTACTTTTGACATTGTCAACTTTCGCGCGCTAATGACGTCGCCTCGAAAGTCATCTTGTTTGTCGTTCGGTTTTATCGAAAACTACTTTTATTGTCGACTCGACCTCAACCTGTATACTGGGACGCGGCGAAGGTGATTCGGCACGGAGTTCGTGTACCCCTGGACCGCTTACGTAAATATATGTAACTAAAGAAAATGTCACTTTATTGTATTTTATATTAATTATGTTTTTACTACGCAAGGTCACAGCAGACACCGGTTGAAGTAATTGAGGTTTCTTTGTATTGTTGGACTTGTTTTTTCACATTAGTTACAGTTAGCTACGAACTGTGTATTGTATTTTGCTGGAGTGTTTATTGTGCAAGTATTTTTTTTGTACTTATTCAATGTTTGATAAGATATCACATCATTGTGGGTAAAAGTGCAGGGCGGCGGGTGTGGGGGCAGTGGGGGGTAGGCGGGCGTGAGGGAGGCGGGAGGGCGGGGGCGAGCTGCAACTGTTTGCGCGGCGTGGTCAATGACACGGCGACATTGCATCAACGCGCGAAGGTCATGCGCCCCCCGCACCGCCCCCCGCCCCCGCCCGGTACACCCGCGCCGCCCGCCGCGCCACCCCCCGCGTCCTCTAACGCCTTGCGAATTCCTGCACTTCCTTGCGGGACGCCATCTTGGATCAATCACTCGATTGGCTATTGCCTTGAGATCTCTATTTTGCCCGCGCGTTTTACAACTTTTATATAAAACTGAAAGTGCTACGGATTTACGCTGAAAGCTGATGCTGAAATATGAATTTTATCTATGTACTACAATGTAATTTTTGTTATTGTAATTTTAAATATATGTTTTATAAGAAAAATCTTTATCATATTTTTTATTGCTTCTTTTAAGTAAATACATTTGTTAATTCTGTAGTATAAAGTTCTGTAAATGTATTTTATGAAGAACAAAAGATTACTAAAAGTTTATAGTTTATTAACCTACATGAACTGCGTATTTTAATTAGCAGCCTCAGTTCCAAATGGAGGATGTGTTTAATTGGGAACCTGCGTCGGCGCAGATTGCGTGCGGCTCGAGGAGTTTCGCCTTCCGATCATCTCTAATGTTTGTTTCCGGCTACCGACTGTTATCCGCGGCCTACATACTTAACCATCGCATAACATATTATTTACTTATAAACGTAGTTAGCCTAAATTGTATACACGGAAAATTGCCTTTATTGCTTCAGGAAGCGGCATTAATAGCCATTTTAAAATTAATAATTAACGTTACCTACCATATAGTAAAAACAAATAGCAAAAATACTTTATACTACTAAAAACAATTCTGGACATTAAAAGTGATAAATAACGAAATATTATGAGGAATAAATGGTAATAAAGCACCAAACCAGTTAAAAGTTCGATCATAGCACTAGGCTAGCCAGCGGGTTGAGGGCCACCGACGGTCAAGGCTCATATTTTCATCGTTGCTCCACTCGACCCTGGCCAAACAGGCCGGAACGACTTGTCACTAATTATCAAGCTAGTTCAACAGTTGGACAAGCTGACAAATTTCGCGTAACATTTTCCAGAAATTTCCATAAATTCCGATTTTTTTGCGATATAACGAATAGGATGAATGTTTCTAATTCTTAATTTATTTTATTCAGGTTTAGCCTATTCACCGTATATAGTAGGGTAAACAAAACAAACCTAGTGTTAAGGCACTCCGTTCTATTTTTAGAAACAACATAAAAAAAGTAGCTCGATAAAATACTTAATGTTCATTTTCGGACCTGTTTACTCAGAGCATCTCTTATGAAGCGTACAGATATTTACGAGTGACTCAGCCGAGCACACATTCTGTATATTTATGTCTTACCTGAATGTCTATACTTTACTTTTGAAATATTCTTCTTTATTTTACTTTATTTTTCTTTATTTTACTTTAAACTGTCTAATCTAAAGGTTAACATCGGTTCCTTTTTTATTGAAATAGATTATTTACTCGATACATGTACATAAACAATATATGCTCGTATTGTATTACTATAACCAAGGCAGATATTATTAATTATATTGTAATATTTCAACCTAAACTACAGTTATTTTGTAAGTTCTTTACATGATTGTTTCTTGGCTTTTCCATATTAATTTGGCTGTCCCATATTGCCACGGCTCGCGTCGTGACGCGTCGTATTTATTAAAAGTACGGTTTTGCAACTATCGGCTGTGCTGGAATCCCTCGGTTTGGCACGACCCATGCGTAAATATGTTGCGAAACGTTAACCACGCTTTGTATCGGTTACTTCCTAGGGCTTGGGTTTGAGCGAACGATTTTATCCGCTTAAACTTAAGCCTCCTTAACCTCAGAATCTAATATGATAATTACGTTCTTTTCTATCATACAGTACATTCGAAGATAATATTTCAAATTAAATCGTTTACATCCAATGATATAAATTTAAAAATATTCTAAACTACTTTTGAATGAGGAAAATTTAATCGATATATCCAAGAACTCTACATAGGTAGAGTTCTTGGATATATCGATTATAATAATCCCCTAATCTAGATGATCTTAAAGTGCAGCGCAATGAGGGGGGGCTGGAAGGGGAGGGGAGCGAGTGCGTCTATTTATGCAGCGCTATGCGGTCTAACACTGACCCCGTTATACCACGCACAGCACAAGGATAACCACCTCGCCATCTCCTCGTTTTCATTTCAACATGTCCTTTGGAACAACAGTTTCAAATAATCTTATCTAATTTTACAGCGCTATGAATCTCTCGAGTGATGCTGTCACAATTATACGTATTATAAATATATGCGTAAACTCTGATTTCGAAGAAAGAAAATGTTCAAGCTGACCTACTTTTCTCAGATTTAGATATCAAGAATTTTAATTTGGTGTGGTTCTGGTTACAGACTTGTTGTTTCTTATAATTATAAGCATATTATACATAAATATATGTAGATCCAGCAAAGTGGCCACTGAAAGAAATTTTACTGGAAATATAACAATGATAAAGGACAGTATCTATTTAGAGTGTAAGGGGCTGTGGTCTGTAAAGGGCGCCCTTGCCGCTCCGCTGTGGACGAGCGGATAATTTTAAAACGGGCAGGAAACCAGTGGAGCGCGTATGTAGGCCGCCTGGACTCCTCCGTCCCTGTTTTTATACCTATCGTAAAAGATGCTTATACGAGTGTATGAGGTTTCCGGGGAAGTGGGTTGAGATTGTGTGCAAAATTGGGTCGATATACTGTTTTACGCGATCAGTCGGCCGATGTTATAAATTTCATAAATTTTTGTACAAAATAATATACATTTATAACCTAACCTACTAACGTATTAATATCTTTATCGTAACTCCTAGTTACTTGCATTCATTCATTTACTATGTGTTGAAAACAAACGTCAATATAGATCACTACGCTCTATTTACTATAATTAGGTGTTTGTCCCAAAAGCAATTGGTGTGTTTCGGAAGGAGGCGGCGACTGCGCGGGCGCAGGGCGTGTGAAGCAGACCAAGGTGACGCACCAGCTCGCGTCGCAGTGATTCACGGGTATGAACTTCTATGTGGTTTTGTGATAAGTGACGTTGCTATTGGCGGGTCACGTACGCACATGACCCAACATAAATAATATTATTCAATTGTTGCAATTTCTCCTCTAGGTATTTAACATTAAATATATCTTTTCAAGATCGATGAGTTGGCTGGATGGAAGTCTTCTTCTGACTCTTTCCTCTTCTTTTCTATCTATAAAAACGATTGCTAGGTTTGGCCTAGCAATGTGAGGCGGTACTTCATACGTTACTGTACTGAATTCCGGGATCCACTATCCTTTCGCTTTCAGCGGCGCGTGCGCTGCGCAACGCTCAAGGTCGCGGGCCGTTCAACTCGGATGCGACGAGTGTTGCGACACCGAAATATGTAATTGTAGAGTCGAGGCGTTTGGCAGCGGCCGCGGCGCAAGTGGGTCGAGTTGCGCAACACGCCCGAGCGACAGATGGCGCGAGCGTCTTCCTTCTATGGCCACGATTGGACAGACAGCGCTAGCTGGTTACTATCTAATGCTATTCGGGCTGTAATATATCAATGGCAAAAGCTTGTCTCGAATAGAAAATGGAAATTCATATCAATAATATTTCCTTTGGTGAATATTGTTTAAAATTGATCATGTAAATGGTTAGTTAGTGGTAACTGTAACTAGATTCTCTAATGGTATGGTACATTATACAAACAATAATTCTTGTACATTAACAACAAAATTATATAGGAACAGGAAAAGTGATGTAAGCTTGGTTTGGTTGCGAATGTCAATAATAGCGTTCCGGTCCCCCAGCGGCGGCGAAAATAGTCGCCAACTATTAATATGAGCGCTGCACTGGCCTTGAAACGGGACGATCACCTCGCGCACTCGCGCGCACTCACGCGCACTCACGCGCACACACAGCACACACACAGTGCTTATCGATGCACTGCGAAATAGCTACGATCACTTTAATTTCAAATTTGCTTGCAAATTTCTCAAATGTAACTAATATTGCTTAGGCGATTGATCGAAATTATAAATGAAGATCTATTTGTAATAATAGACGTGTGGAATACGAAATCTTATATTTTAAAATACTGTGAAGACAACATAAAAACAGTTTTTTCGCTTCTTTAATATGTTAATAGATTTAATTTTGTCCTGAAGACAGATTTGGGTCGCGATGACAAATAGAGAAATAACCGAGCGTGTTGAGCGCTCACGCAACCCAACTTTAATCAATGCAGCCATCGATGACGATCATCTTATCAACAATTAAGCTCTAATCATATTTCATGATGTTTATTAATAGATTTCACTTGATTTAGTTGAAGATAATCAATTATATAATTTTAAATAATATTTTTTCAAGTTTTTCAAACATTTTTGATATTGGTCATGTTGAACATCCTTTCTTTTCCTGCTATGTACATTTCTGATAGTGAATTTCAATATGTTTATACTCTTACGTAGCTGCATAGTTTGATAGTCTCTGACGCAACCCGCATCCCTCTTGGTTTACGAACGCATTAGGAACGGTGTTTCACATGTACAAATACGTCATCGAATTGGCCAATCTAGCCACGCCAAGGCTGTGATGATTAACTCTTTGATACGAGATATCTATATTTTTACACCTATTCGTTTCAACACACACCACGTTCAAATTAAATAAAATATTAAATTGCAAGGTTCTTTAGCTTTTTCAACTTTCGGACCCAATAAATCAATAATTATAATAACGAAACAAAATTTCGCTTTTCTCAAATTTTCTTTATTTCTTGGTTTCATAGTTGTGAAATATAACTATTCTATTAATATTTTCTTGATTTCCGTAACACCACCTGTTTCAATATTTTTTAACATTTACACATGTAGTTAAAGACACCAGACTGTTAAATATTTGTGGGACATTCAGTCACGGCTAACATTTACCTTACTAGTACACAAAAACTGCACTCAATAATAAATTTCGTTTGTTTGTTCAAATTGAACCTCAGATAGTCCTCCTCATTTAAATATATATTTTCCGGAAACGATCACAACGATTGGCTACTCTAGTATAGCGCATACGAATCAGGTTTCGAGTACCCAATCTGTAAGGTCGTTTGTTTCGCCAGCTGACAATGGCGCCGGCAACTTTCGCAATGGGCTTGCAACATCCGAATTTCGTGTGTGGTTAACGCAACACCGCCACATACAGCCTCCTAACAATTGACGTGATGAGCCTTGTTGGTGTGCAGACAGATACCTATTACGCTATGTAGCGGGAACTTGGTCACTACTTTATTCTCATCGTACAGATGTTTCAAATTTAGGTTCAATTAATGAGAATGTTGCTAATTATTAAAGATTTGTGTTAAAATATTAATAATAATAATTGTATGTCTATCGTGATACAGTTGAGAGGTATAAGAATATACTTGTGACACATCACACATTCCAAGTGCCTGGGGTAGGTAATATATTAGTAGTTCCTGAAATTACCGCGTTCAAAAAAAACAAACTTAGAACTATAGATTATTGTATATATAGATTGACTTGATTCAAAAATCTTGTTAGAGTCATTTATCTCATAGAAGCGATCCTACAGGATGCATACGTCTAACTAGAATACGGTATACGAGGAATGAGTATCTATCAATTACGTAAATATTTTGCGCAATTTAATCACACAAGAGAAATATAAATTCTAAGTGGAATTTATAAAATGGCAAATTATTGAAACATTTTTAAGTGCCTTTCGTTTGAGACTAAAAATTGTAATTACACAATTTCCGTCGTTATGCTTTAGTTGACTTTTTCGTTTGTTACTTTTATTTATAGGAAGTTTTATTCGTAAGATTTATTTCTAAATTAACAAGAAACATACACTAAGAAGTACTATTGATATATGGAAAAAAAAATGTAAAAGAACTTTGAAGTCGATTTAAATCTAAGTACGTACATTCATAAATGAGAGAAATTTAAGCGCTAACGTTAAATTTCATGGTTCACTCACGGAAACACCAGTTAATGACTAATAAAATACTGCTCAGTTATATTTCGTACCTACTATATCCATAAGACACTACAGTGCGTTTGACATGGCCGCCCTGAAGTTGGCTATAAATAGTTGCGCAAATTTCATTTTAGGATTTTTTTTTCTGTTGATTATTTTCTTCCTGAGCGAACAATGCGCAAAACTTCGGAAAGCCAAACTTCAGGGCGGTCTCGACTGGTCGTACGTACTGTATGTACGTATGTATGTATGTAAGGGACGTGACACATTATTGTTACTTTACTTTTCCTGTCCGCTTATCGCGCTTGTGACGGATCTTATCTTTTCCGTCGACGAGCTAATGCCTGCATTCTGTTACATTTTATTTGTTTTTGTGCAATTAGTATTATTGATTTTCTATAATAAGCATCAGATAGATATGTGTTTGATGCCTACTCGAGGGAAAGATTTTTTGACTGCTTTGTCCCGGTAGACAAAACGCGGCGTTGATTTCCGTTACTCAACATGTAATATTTGAACACTAAGTTACTTCTGCCTATCCTACAAATGCGGGATACACAGAGAAATTAAAATAAAAAACAAAAACAACATATTTTTGTCGAAAATATACTAAAAAACCGAAAAAAACTTAGCACAATTTCAATATAATCTCAAAACATATTATAATCGAAAGTGTTAGGTAGTTGCGCATGCGCACCACAGCTAGGAGGCGTACGCGGCGCGCATACTCTTACGAGTCCGGACCGACTTTTTGCATCTTTATATTAGGAGCACTAACCTTGCACAATGTCAAATAGCTGACCGATGCATCGCTATGCCAACTGGTTCGCTAGGGGTGCTCCGGCCGAGGTTTGTATCAGTTTTTATTATCGTGAATGATTAATTTAATTTCATATTTTATGTTATAATATTGTACATAATTAATAAGTAATTTGACTGAAATTGGTATTCTGCTATGGCGATTCAGTAAACAAAGGTTCTGTATGAAAATCCGGTAAATGAATGAAGGTGTAGCGAGAGAAGTTTAAATATATTAATTCGCATTAAATAAAAACGGCAACGGGTCGAATTTGGATTGATAGTTATTTTTCTTTATAATTTTATGTACGAATAATGAACAATCCTGAATATTCTACGTAACAAGTATTGAACTATTAATTACAATTAGAAGAGATCGGGTTGAAGAGCTAGAAAAGAGAATCTTAGTTTTTCTAAGTCTTGCCTACGCTACTAGGAATAGAAAAAGCTAAAGAAAAATAAATTATTGGCATATATTACGAAAATACATTGTTTATCTAACACTTGCAAAATATTATATTTATAGCACAGCAAACGATCGAAGCGTTGTACAGAATGGTACTTCCCGTACTTTACTACTTTTGTCAAGTACCGTGCACGTCATTTAGTTAAGGAAAATCTTGTTGATTAGATTTAAGAAATCTCAAATGTATTTAAATATTTAATTTAACATCAATAGTTTCATTCAAATGTAAAGCTTTAATTAAAAAATATGTTTAGTTATCTAAGTAGCTTAGGTAAAATGTGGCTCTAATTTAACTATTTAGATTAAAAAAGTAAAGTTTAGAGATTTTCTTTTAACTTAATCGTGTGTTGATAAATGAATTATATCAAGACCTACAGATCGTATGCTGTGTGGGTAGAAACGTATATTTTTGCAGTTCGCCGTGAGGTCGCCGTATGAGAGCGTTGAATACAAAATCCTGATGCATTTCAAGCTAATTCCGTGTCGCAATTGATCGTCTTGTTTATAAAAACTTATCACACGTGTTTTTCTTGTGCAAATTGTTACGAATGCAACGTAAATTACTGACTGAGTGTTCAAGTAATTTCGGTATTTAATAGTGTGGGTAAAGCCAACTGGCTGGCGGCCAGGGTGGATAACTCCGGAAATCCGAACAGGAATTAAACTTTCTTTTTCTACATTTTTTTCTATAGTTTATCTATTTATAAATTAAGTCAGAATATAGATAAAAATAGTGATTAGTCCACATTATTTTTACAAACTTATCAACTTTAGTCTGGACAGCGATATTATAAAACATTTTTAGGCCAAGTCCGTTACAAAAAATTAGGGTTAGAAATGTATTCGTTCCCAAATTCCCTGCGCTCGGTAAGGTGACCTTCCGGGTGGGGCGTTCACCGTCGGTCACCTTCCCGCCCAAACAATGCTATTGTTTCTCCATCTTTAATTTTGTTCTGTTATTTTTCGCTCATGTTAAAGTGCTTGTTAATATTATGAAAATTGTTTAATTTTGGCTTTAAATATTATATGCAATAAAATATAATTATACTATATGCAAGAGGAAAAATAATAGTTTCTTATTTTAGGACGAATTGTAGGTAAATAAAAATTATAAGAACAAATTTAAAGACAAAAAATTTGGCCTAAAACCTCGATGAATAGAATATCCAACACAGAAAGATTTTTTTCATAAGAATAAGTAGTTTATAAGATTATATATAGTTTCTAAGATTATTAGAGCGTTCAACCAAACAAACTCTTCTGCTTTATAATATTAGTATATCGTATAAATACTGTTATCATATGAGTGCAGTATCAGTGTCGTCTCGGATCTAACTTGGGAAGTCCAATACATATAATATTCTCATCACTACCGACACGATCTAGTTGTATCCTGAGCTAAGATAGAGGTATAGCTATCTGATTATTTTATTTTGAATTTATAATATTTAAAGTAAATCAATTTATATCAAATAAAAAATAATACATTATTTTTATAAACCTATCGTATTCTAAATTTTTTTGTTCGTCACTTCAACAAAAAAAATAATCCTTATATTAAAACATTCTTATTTCTATCTGCTATCTAATCAAAAAGCCTTATTTTTGTAGTTGTTTGTAATGAAATTACTATTTGTAAAAAAAATAAAACTCATTAAACTTACCGGGTGGCCTGGGATGAGCGTGATGCTGTAGCGACGCGATCTGATGCTGCGGGTAGAAGGGCAGAAATGGTGTGTGGAAGGGCGCGGGCGGCGGTTGAAGCCTCGCCTTCAACTCTTCGGCGGAACCAGCTCCTGATGATGAAGATTCTACATCTGACACGCCGCTGTCTGCTGGTGACGGTGGGAGAGACCCTGAAGAAGAACAAAGCAAGTTATCAATCTTGCATTTTTTTAATGAAGAATGCAGTGTTTAGTTACCATTAAGTTATGACACAATTATTTTATGTCGAATTAATAATACTGTTCTTTTTTAATTATGATAATAATAAAGATAGTATGTCTAATAATAATACTAATTCTTACTTAATAAAATAATCTCAACGTATTTTTGATGTTTTGTGAATAATAGATAAGATAAAAGTTATGAAAAAGAAATTTATCAATGAATTTTAAATGGTCTTGTTGTTTTTAGGAAACTGTCAAATTTGAAGTAAGTCTGTCTATCTGTATTCTTTGTTCTAGTTTATAACTTAAATAAAATGTTGTACCTATACTTAAATAAAAAGTTTGAACGATTATTCAAGCGTTTCTTATAATAATTGCTTATAAATATACCACACTAACTGACAATGGATATATTTCGCGGTAAAGTTGACCACGAGTTAGGTAAAATTCCGACACAATTGTGTCAATCGCAGCCTAATAATAAGAGATGTCCTCACACAAATAGAACCAGGACAGTTTGTTTATAAGTGAAATTATAAATAGGAATGACCGAGAATTAGTCAAGAATCTTGCGCTCGAACGCTTAAACAATGAATTGTATTTTTTATTGTAACTGGAAAAATGTATTATTTAAGATTACATCATTTTCATTGTTTGTTAAAATAAACTCACATATATTTCTCTTTTTATTTTATAACACATTTCTGAGCGTATTACTTTATAACGAAAGCTTTATTACTTTTTAACTTTATAATTCTTTAGACATTTATTTAAACGTCCCCAGATTTTTTAGTACTATCAGCAGGTATCTATCGCTGAACCGTTAAATGGCTGATTTGAATAAAAAGCGTATAAATCACAGAGACAGCATCCTTTGTCGCATCTAACGGTCATCTTGCATAATTCGCGTGCAACCCGCCGCTAATCCCGGGGTCTTTGCGACCAACGGCCGGACCAACAATGCTGCCGTTAGAAATGCTGAAATGCACTTTGCATTCAACCTGTTTATCTGTGGGAATGTCCAGGTAACTATTATAATGTCAAAAAGTACGTCTTTAATTTATGATTATGCAGAAATTTGTCTTGGGGTCGCGTTGGGTCGAAGGGTTGCATTTTTGCATCACAAATAGAATGCGTCATTTTGGTATGTTATGCTTGCATAATTAGTAATTTATAAGTATACTAGCTTTGGCTTATAAATATTCATGTGAGATTCTGTAAATTTTAATTAAATTCTTTTTTTTTTATAGATACAGGTACGTGTTCTCATTGCAATTTATATCAGTGGTTACACGGTAGTACAGTGTCCAGATCGTAATTTTGGTCTTAGCGTCGTTTAAACACAATTATGGAAATCAAAAGTTGGCCGAAACTTTCTCATGTCAAGGCCCCCGTAATAAAAAAGTTTGACGTATAACGGTTGTACGGTATTTAAATAATATAATCGTACGACTAGGAGTTAAGAAAGAAAGGTTTTTTATTCATACGTTTCCTCGTCCATTGAAACTATGACTGGTATGGAGAGCAGTGACCATTTGACCGGTGCGAGCGTGAACGCGCTGTCCACACCCCTTTGTGGCCATTGTCAACCCTTCAGCCGGACAATGCTTGTGGGAACCGGGAAGCTAGTGACCATTTAAATCGAGAATGGAATAGTGTTACTGCATAATCGCCACCGAATAGAACAAGCTTTATCAACAATAACACGACTTTTTTCTTATTTTATTCTATAATAAATTTAAAGATTTATGATAGCAGCGCTACACGTGAGATACCTGCAACTCCGGTGATGTCTTGTGAATGCAAATGTGTTTAAAATTATAACATTGAGTTTATAAGGATATTATTTATTTTTCATGAGTAATAAGCGATGCAGCTGCGCGCGTGTTTGTTCACCTCTAGATACTAAGACGTTTAAAGGGCATTCAAAATTTGCGTATTTTATACAATATTTTCATTATTTTTTTTTAAATATTTTTGCAAAAAAAAATTATCTGCGTTAATGAAAAAAAAATTGTAACAGGTTTCGACCTCGAAGCGTATAGACAGTATTAATAGTAATTTGAATGTCGCAATGTTATAAGAAACTCGTCGTTTCTAATCGACTTCAAGTTCAGTTGTCACACAAGCGTTTGACCAACGGCCAGGAACACGGAATTGGGGTATTGTGTAACCCTTTCATCTCACGTATCAAAATAATAATAAATTAAGTATAAATAATGATCGCTGCACCCTCGGGCTCGGAGCTGCCTGCCGGCCTACCGGCCTACCGGTTGGAGCGGAATGCGGTCCCATTAGTAAAATATCACAATACAGGACAAAAGTACTCCACCCTTTTTTAATCGGGCAATCTTTATAGAGTGACCGCTGTCCATCGCCTTTGTGCCAAAAGCGGCGTTAGACCATAATCCAAGCGAATTGTGCCTTAGATTTTTTTGCATATGAATAATCGTGCGGTGAATCGAGTACATAAGCTTCTATATAATATCTTGTTTACGTACACGTGGAGAAAACTCGCTACGTTTCATGTACAGTTTATAGGACATGTTGAAATATAATACATCGTAAATTTATGTAATATATCTTATTATGTACTTGTTATACGATTGTTTTGTGTTCTTTTTAATTAATTTTATTTTGATGAGGTTATTTAGCTGTCACTCGGCGAGTGAGTGACACTTTTACATAATCTGTTGTTAATATTTATTCAGTTATTGTCTATGGTGTATAGTAAGTCATCATTAAACAGTAGAATAATATAAGAGAGTTAGTTATTGATGTGTATTTGCAGTTTCAATAACAGATATTTCTTATTATATAAATGTTGCAACATTCAGAAATTTATTAAGAGGCATTTTACAAGGTCTTGGCTTCCGTTACTTCGCTATTTACTAATCCTATATCTTATAAAACAAAGTCGCTTTTCGTGTCTGTCTGAACTTTCTAACTCTTCTTCTTCTAAACCACCCAACGGATTTTTATGCGGTTTTCACCATTCGGTCGAGTATTTCTCAGGGAAGGTTTATATATAGTTTATTATTTGTACATTCTTATGTAAATTAACATAAATACGATAAATGTGTCTAAAGTCCTACCAGTTGAGACACTTTCGCGCATGCGCTGCTTTAATAGTAAGTACTACATGAAAATAATGTACTGGAGTATTGTTCCTCTTAATAAGATCTACAAAAAAGTCCGCGACAGCATATTTTTATCTTTTAAGGATAACTTGTAGTGATCATATTTCTGTCTAAAAATAGTAATTTCAATATATTTTTTTTTGTGAGGGATATTTTTCCATAATGGTATTAATGCTTATCCTTTAAAATACTTTATTAATTTTCTACGTTAAACGAAGATAAAATTTTCTTTTTACACTATTTCGAAATTGCGAATAGTTTTACAGAAAAACGAATTTAATTGTTGACACATCCCGCCGTTGACACATCAGCTGTATGTTACTCAAGTTTCACTTATCCCTTACTCTCAGCATATAAATAAGTACATTAGTTACGCTGGCCATTTAATGTAGATCAAAACTGTCTTTTACTGTTTTTTCATTTTATAAGTACTTTAGAAATTGTTTTAATATCAAAACATCCTTGCTGCAAAACGCGCCCCGCGACGTTTTGCTTATACAAGCGCGTCATGAGCAGTCATCGGTGGTTCAGTGGTAGAATGCTCGCCTGCCACGCGGGCGGCCCGGGTTCGATTCCCGGCCAATGCATTCTATTTAATTTTCCTCACAGGCAGCCACGTAGTGCTTGCTTTTCATCAGGGACAGAATACCCTCTTCAGCATTAACCACAAGCTCGAAAAAAAAACCCCGCCCGCTATATAGGCATAGCAACGAAGATTTAGATGCGTTTGCACGTATTGGATAATTGGAGTGATATTATTTCAGCGCTATATATTTGGTTTCATATTTTTTGTAGTAGTTATTAGTAGGTAGGCTTTTGTTTATAATTTCTTCCGTTTAAAAATAGTCATTTAACTATCTAAAAATAGTCATTTAAATATATTTTAATAAGTACTTGAAAAGATTAGTAGCACAGATTTAAAAATACGGTACCTACTAAAAAATCCTTGCTGTGTAAAACAGTTGGAAAATCCTTATTGAAACTACGAAACTGCGGGTTGCATTAGAATTTAATTAATTTTCACATTATCTTAAGTGCTTTGCAAACATACATTATATGAATAATCCAGTAGTAAAAGCGGGCGAAGCCGCAAGGGGGTCGCTAGTTTCATAATAAAAAAGAAAGACGTATTGCAATAGGAATACCTTCTTTATAATGAAATTAATTTATTGTTTATTGTTCACAACGGTTTTCCTCGTACTATTGCGGCAGAGACACCAATTATACTTACTAAATTATATATCGATATGGGAATTCCCGTCTTTGCTATTTCTATTGCGCATCACATATGTAAAATATGCTTTTGCATATTTTTTTCCTAACAAATTACCACCCAGCTTAGAAGTTAACTGACTAGATGATATACGAATGTTGAATGTGCTATAAAATTATGACTAAAGTTCTAAGGTTTTTTCCCTACGTATTACGTCTTGTAACCCTTTCCGCGTCGCCTTTTGTTAGTTATCTCCTTTAAGATGCTAATTCGCTAAGACCCTGTACAATTAGACGTGCTATTGCCCGTTGGTCAGTTGTATATTTGTATACTATTTACATAATCGTAAGGGTTAGAATTTTCTTTATACGTGTGAACGTGTAATTAAGACGATGCCAATATATAACCTAATTTTGTATTTGACATCTGGAATATTAGTGCGATTCAATTATTTACATAGGTACATGTAGTATGGAGCACTAATCATTGAGTTCTCGTATCGAAATATCAATTGTTCGTCCTCTTTCATAACTAACAAAGAGTTACGTTTGTGCACCCACGCGTGATATTCTAATTCTAAAGTGTCAACGGAAACCAATTCAAAAGGGAAAGAGATAAAGATACAGCTTGAATCAGTTTGAACGAGATAAATGACAGATTACACTATGATGGTGTGCAGCGCAAGGTGTTTAACCCATTTTTGCACAAAATAGATGTTTTTAGACGCAATGTGTGCAAGCATCTGCGTCATTGTTTGGTTAGGACGGACCCGCCGCGGCATTGTACGGGTTACGTTTGTAACGCCGACGGTTTTTGGGTTAATGGGAATTTTGCGGAGATTACTCAAATATGTAGATATCACCTTACCGAAGAATTTGTAACCTATATTCTTAAATTTAGTTTATCTTAACGCATCACGCACATTTCGAGGGACACTTTTTTCTGTCCAAATGGACACATTGACTGTTGAGTGAAAAAATCCAATCCATCCCTCCAAGATATTGTATGTTCGTCCAACTACGCAAGCACAGTATGAAATAAAATTATTTCAATATTACAAAACCTTTACATAAATTTTCATTTGCAACGTTTATTTCATTCACAATAATAATTATTTTTGTGCCAAAATAAACAAATGACGTAACACATCAAGCCATAATATATCAAAAGCTGTCGGGCATGAACAATAGAAAATAACCCTTCGAATAAAACTCATAATAATAATAAAAGTTTCTGATACATTGTGCAAATTAATACACCCACATCGAGTGAAATTGAGAATTGTTAGAAATTATTTTTTGCATCCACTGCAGACCATCTGGACAAGCTGACATTGAAGGGTTAGGAGAGTGAAAGTATTGTTGTTAGATATACATATTACGTATTGCTATTGACCTGTACGGTAAATATGTAGTTTGTAACATATGACGACGAAGGTCGATTTTGATAGACGCGACAGTTGTGGGTTCGATTTTCACTTGGGGCAGTGAATTATTAATTTTCAGCTACTCGCTCTGGTAATATAAAGCGCGGCGGTAAGTCCCACTCAACTCACAATGTTTTGAAAATTACGCGGAAAAAGCGTTTTGAAAGTTCTGCGAGAAAACACTTAAAGGTACAAACAATAAAAATATTACATACTTTCTAACAAAATAATATAATATTACTTATAAAATAAACAATACGCCGAAACGTTAGAAATTGATAAAAGTAAGTTAACCCGCCGATTCCCAAACGAGTTAATAAGCGTGTTTAAGTAATAAAACCGTCTAGCGTACTGCGTGTGTGTGCGTCTGTGTCTACGCGTGAATGGCGCGCCGGTGTGCGTGGAGAGGCAGGGGAGGCACGGGAGGCAGGGGAGGCAGAGGAGGCACGGTCGTGACATTGGGATCAGCTGGTATCGATTCGCCCGCACTTCCTCTTTGTTCCTTATGAATTTTTCATGGCTTACCCCCTCAGTGTTTTGACGGCATCTTTCACTTTCAGGCGTGGTACATAATTTGTGATAGTATAAATTTGACGCCGTCTTGATGTATTATAACGTCTGTCTGTATACGTGACATTTATATATATAGATATCTTTATATATGATATCATTTATATATATAGAATAGTTGAGAAAATAAACATAAATTCCAAAATTCACTAAACAATCCATCATTTACCTAAGTCTCAAAGAATAACACTTCATAGCGGCTTAGGTAGATACGTCTATTTACTTAGTAAGCCTATATATTTGGGATACATAAATTTATATACATATTTGGTAGGTAGGCTATGCTACCCTCTTCAGAGGCCAAAAATGTCAGATTTAGGTTGAAGGGAGGCGAGACTGAGAAGACAGACATTACTAATAGAATATTTAATTCATTATTATTATTGTGTATTATTTATATAAGGATAGTAGGTTCGATTACTTTGATATACATAAAATTTTTGAATTTTGAACTTTGATTGCTCAGTCAAGTAAGTTAGATAAAGTGCAGCGTTAGGTTCCGCTTAAGATATGTAAGTGGAATGATGTTTACCCTTTGTTTATGACGCAAGTACAGAAGTATATGTATAATTACGATTTCGTAGGAATTCTACTACACGTACGAAACTGATACTACACTTCCTTGCCGAACTTCCGAGCTTAACGCCGCGTTATTAATGTCAGTCACACATCAAAGAAAGAGTTTTATTCGTATAAATAAATAGTGTTATTTAGATTCGTCAGAACAATTCAGATTTAAAAACTATATCAGTGGTGGCTAATAATTCTGGGAATATAACCGGATGGTGGATGGTTCGATTTAATCATCCTTTATAAAGATTTTGACGTTTACTGCGAATTTAGGATATATTTTTGCAATGTCAGTAACGACCGTTGTTTAACGTAGGACGTAATGAATTATTTATATACATATAATTGATGAATTATTAAAAAATGGAATTTAAATGAAAATAATCCGAACGAAGTTACAAAATTATGAATCCTCTCAAAATTGCATCAAAATCGACTTCGTCCTTACTAATATTTCTTTTAGTTTCAAGCTATAATCTACATGTAGCAGGGTAGGCAGAGGGAACCTCATGTTAAGTTCCCCATTTTCTGCTCAATTTTCGGGCCATTGGCGCCGCGCTTTGCTTACCACATCGGGGAAATGAAAGTAATATATATAATTATCTTCTATACAAATATCTAATCTATTTCGAGCCAAAAGAAATAAAGGTATAAATTTTAAAATACCTAATCGTGTACTGAATTTCTTAACATGAAATAAGTAATCTTCAAGCGATTTAGTCACAGGAAATTGCGTTCGCTACTTTACAACTACCTCTTATACTCTTATATTAGACGATTATACGCATATAACTTATTTAGTACACGGGCTTTATCAAAATCCAAATATGAAACGCGTTACGGTGTCTTAAAATGGGCAGTACGTGGGGAACGGAGTGTCTTAACACTAGGGTCGAGAAGGAACATAGTGTTGAAACATAAACTTATCCTGCTATGTGCGGGATACAGCGTAAAGCTATAAAATATGATAAAATTTATTTTTAATAGTAATAGATCATTGTCTTACTTTTTTAGCTTCACACTGTATTGCATAAACAGCAGTATAGGTAGAGGGACTCTAGTGTAAGGACACTCCGTTCTCTTAGTTTAACTTGTAATTTCATCAGTTAAGTCTATACTTATTTTAGAATCTATATTCTAAACGGACATATATATACATTTATCTAATATTTATAAAAATGATTCCATTGACGTGGAAGTCGATCCCGACCTCTTCGTAATAGCCTGCTACAGTACCTAAAGTAATTTCCGTTGCCGTTCTCGTATCTCCACGAAATATATATATTTGTATAATTGCTCCTAAATGTACCATTGTAATATTAGAAGTAATATAAAGTTAGGTCCAAATTGTCTTTATTATACTTTGTTGTTAGTCTTAATAAAATATCTAGGGTATGTAATAAAAGATTACAGACTCTTTATATAAACAGACTTCATGTCAACAGATTCGTTAATATACTAATCAATTCTTTATTTTATTTTTATTGCGATTGGCTGGCGGAACTTAACACTGCACTTGCATTGCTACTTGACGGGCCACACATGTTTAGTAAAAACGAATCATTTCCCGCATCTATACGTGTATATCTATCCTCTCTAAGCTCTCCTACACTCCCTTACCTACATACAAGCCTCTGGTGCTGTGTCTGTCAGTCACTCAATAACAGAATAGTTTTATATACGTATACATTTTCCAACTATCGTCCTGCAGCTTCATAAAATTTATATATATATGTCCATAATATATAAATGAATATATGTATTATTATTATATGTATAAAATAAAAATATGTATAACAATATAAATAGAAAAACAAGGGTCCATCATGTCTGCTAACGTCAGGTCGTTAGTGAGAATGGCCGGGGGCACTATATAGGGACAAAGGGTGCTTCTAGAAACTTCAGGCTGACCCGAATCAAAGGCAGCTAGATGTAAGCTAATCTTATAATTTATTTATTGAAGCTTCTTCGAATATTTTATAAATTAAATTTATCAGTGGCACAAGCGTGGCGGTTGTGGGTACGATTCCTGCTCGAGGGGATGAATTGTTATTTAATATTTTCATTTTGTCGCTCTGGTAACAGGTCAAGGCGCGGCGTTGAGTTTCGTCATTAAGCATGGAATCCCTTGAAAATTCGGAGGGAAATAATGAGAACAGAGTGTCTTTACATTAGGTTATATTCGTGTAAACCACATTAAAATCTGTTTTGTAATTTGGAAGCGACTTTGTTTTACACTTTCTATACAAGGAATATAGACATCTTATATTAAAGTATTTGAAAACAATCAATTGGTGAAAATTTCATCTAAAATTTATATATTTCTAGTTTTAAATAGAAAACCGTTAAGAACAGAAAACCACAAATATTGCAAAAGTTTCACAGTAAAACTAATGAGACATGTTCGTGAGAAAATGTGCTAGCTTGTCTTATGTATAACATTATGTAATGTATACAGTACCTATATATCTTTTGGGATTCTATATTGCGAAATTTGTTTTTTTTTTGTTCTAATATCAAGGAACAAGGTAAAGTAAGTTAGCGTTTTAAAGCTTCAAACGTCTTGGTTGGGGCGAAAAGTTTTGCAACAGCCCTCTCACACTTATTGTGCCAAAAAATCAACCACAATAAGTTCTACTAACATTTAAAAAAATTAAGCTATCAGTATTAAAAAAATTCAAGTACAATCCTTGTTAATTATGTTTTTTGCTTCTGAGAACGACAAACGAACTTCTACGACACTCCGTTCCCATTGAAACTCTTCCATCCCCAACTTTCCACAGAAATCTTAGGGCTTTGCATGCTAGAAACGAGTGGGGCTCACTAAAGCCACGATGACCTCTTAAAAAAAAATAAAAAAATATATGAAGAAAGGCATAGAGTCAACAGTAAGTTACCTGTGTTGGGTGCTGTGTACAAGTGGTGCCGGGGCGCCGGCGAGGGTGCTAGCAGCCCGTGGAGGAGCGCCCTGCCCAGAGATCCTCGAGCGCCCAGCGACAGCGTTGTTGGCTCTCCGTCCACTGTAACAAGATAAATTAAATATATTAGCCTCTATGCTTTAGAAAAAAGAAGAAAAAAGCTTCTACATCAGAATGAAACATACGCTACAATTTATGTAAAGATCTCGTATAATTTGCCTTTAAATCACCAGTAAGTTTAAGCAGGCGAAGCCGCGAGTAGGCCAATATTTTATAAAAGAAAAAAATCAAACAAATCAACTTGCACTACTACTTGCATGGATAACAATATTGTAAACAATCGAAGTCTAAACAAAATCATATGAATTATCAATATTTTCGTTATGTATTAAATATTAATTAAGGTGACGACGCTATCAACTTCGATAAGTAAAGACGAAAACATCTACATGTCAAAGTTATCAACGCTGATTATATGTCGTAAGCGATTTTATAATGTTAATTGGTTATTTTTTTGCTATTTTACAAATATTACATAATACAGTGCTAATTTGAGGCCATTGCGGCGTTATTGAACTGTTTGATAACTATGGGTTTGATCTCAACCTCATTAAGTTTTTATTTAATTGTTAAGGCGCGGCGTTTAGTTCCACCACTAAATATGTGATGGGCGGACAGTGTTTTTTTCTTTTAGCTTAGCTTAGCCAATAACATATTTATAAATGTAGGTAAAAATTTTGCTAAATCTTAATTATTTTTGTGGTTTTCAGAGTTAGCGCGGTTCATCCAGGTACAAACTTGCAAATACAACCCTAGGGAGCGTAAAGTAATAGGACTCTATATTATTTCTATTCCACAGAATTTGTTTAACAGAAATTACTTTTGAACAACAAACTTTTGTTGGAATCATTGTTTTGGCATATTTCGGTTGTCTAATATAACTTGTGTTGAGCAAAGTGGCAATAGAGGTTTTTATTTGAACTAAAGCAACATTATATTAATTAGCTAACATATACTTATAACTATTAATATAGATATAATAAAACAAATTCAAAAGAACAGTTTCACACGTAAGAGGTTCCAACATGTAAATCCTCAAATTGATCGTCAATAATATGAAATATTCGTTTTAACGTTCGATATATATTATCTGGGGGCAGACGTTTCCGCGACCTTGTATCCCCTGCCACCTGTTGTTCCCCCACAACCCCCCCGGAGCCCCCCCCCGTGCGCATGTTTGCGCAGAGAGAGAAGCAAACTCTCCCTTTCCTAGGTCGAAGTGTCTAGACGGATGAACTCTTTACGGCAACACGTCTGTCTGATGCAAATCGGAACATGCAATGCATTTCTACATTACTTTTGTACATTTTTTATTCTTTTATTTGGTTCTCATAATATTAATTTATAAGTAAAAAAATAGATTTATATATATTTTTATAGGTAACAGAACAATTTTACCACAAGTGTCATAACAACAACTTATTTTTCCCATTACATTTCACGTTGCGTATATTATTTTCCTCCACCGAGCCGTTAAGGTGTTTCCGAGATCTTTATGAATAATTTCCCGCAGTAAAACCTTTATCGGGCGATAAAGTGACTGCTCCGGCTCGAACGTTTTATTTCGACTCTTTTTGTTAGAAAACTTTGCACCTAAATTGTTGAAAGGTGAAAATTTGGAAAGTGTTCTGAATATTTAGGCCTTCTGTTACTTGACAGGCATTTAAGGGACGATGTTTGTGGCTAAAGGCTTTTCGTGGTATCTGTCTACCTTTGCCTTGTGTAGTTTCTATCGTAAATGTCGATATAACCGTCTTTTATTAGACATAATTTTAGTTGGACAGTTTGTTGTTTTTTAGAAGAAAAATGTATCTAATAAGAAATGCAAGAGATGACTTCGAGATTAGTTAAGTACTGAGAGCAGAAAGCTGTTGCGGATACTGCATTATTCAAACGGGTCGATGGACTCCATCTCCAGCTTGCACTCACTGAAAATTGACTACTTAAATAGTACATTTTCTTTGTGTCAATTTTCCTTAAGTGGTTCGAAGTAGAACTGTTTTGGTATTAGCATTTTCGAGTGATATTAAAGAATAAAATGAATAATAAAAGCTAATATTTTGTAATAGTTCTTTACTTTTCCCCATATAGGAGAGTAACAAGAGAATTCCTAGTTTGAAGACATTAACTTTTCATCCATTCTCCAAATGTAACGTGTTAAGTGACGGAATTCAACCCCGAGTTTTAGCTGGCTTAGCGAAGTTCTATATAATAAAGCTAATATCTAGATATTTACAAATAATACATTATTAATTCTGAAGCATGTATACGGCACAGTAGGCTCGTGTCAATCGATACGCAATGAATTCAGGGCATCCGTTTCAGGCTAGACTTCCGCCTCTGTAGGCGGCCTTTGACAAAACTGGGTAGGATACGTACGACGTAATCAATAACGCTATACTCGTATAGAGAAGGATGGTTATAGGTTGTTACGCGAAATAGAAATATTTGCTTACATTTGAATATAAGTCCAGGAATTATCTAGCTTAAAAAATATTTGTATTAAATACAGGTGTTTTCCTGATGTAATTAGAGAATATGTGAAGTAAGATTTCGGTATTAACTGCAGTGCTTTTACCTATTTCACATTAAAAAGAGAAAAAGAAGAAGAAAACGTTCAGCTGCTACCAATATTCTTATTTATTTCAACTCCGCCCATCCAAGAACATCTTTACTAAAGTCCACACAATATTTGGAACGTACCAACTTAGAAGGTACACATAACATAGTATATTAATGCTTTACCTAACAGAGTTTGCAGATATCAAACTAAATTAAACATAACCGCGAGCTTCAAAGGCACTAGCTACCTAGACTTGTAATCAGACCGCCCCCTACTTTTACTTTCCCTCTGAAATATTAACTAACTTGCATAAGGTAGAGTCCTCCGGGGGTTCCCTCATCCCTCTTAAGGTGCTAGGTGAATGCACTAGGGGGTTACCCCCCTTGTAATACTGTATATTATTTTAGCTGGTAAAACGCTAGCGTGTTTTATGCAGTTCAATGTACGAGTACGTTTCGCTTTTATTTAGGTTTGGAATTTTATTGCTAAAAGGAAAATATAAAACAACAAAACGTCTGGCTTTATCTGATGTTTCAATTGTTGGTTTTTCTTTTATATATATTGTTTATTTTAATATTATTCTAGAAGTAAACATTTATATAGCAGATAATTTTAAGCTAGAATACATACATATTCCCACTCCTTTTCAAAATTTGGTAATTATCGTTGCTCTTAAATTTAATTAAAAACAAAATACTAAGAAAATACAAATTTAATATTATGAAGGCACAAGCAACTTCTGTCTCAGGTTAACTAGCCATATTTACTGTAAATTTATGAAAATTTTAATATTTCAGTTTTTAAGCCGAAAATTTTTCAAGCCAAAAAGTCTTTCGAGTCAACCACTTCGAAATTGAACACAAAGACTTGTCACTTACATACTTACTGACAAAAAGGAAATAATTAAGACGAGGATGAATGCTTCGTAAATATCCAACCAAATGTGAACATTTGAGATTTTTACGATACCGGTGCGGTACTAAATTAGTACGAAAACAAAAAGTACCTAATATTTATTATTCGGCTTATCACGATGCCCACGCAGGCCTGAGTGTCATCGAATGATGTATTTAAATACTCAGAAATACTTTTAGTCTTTATAGATATTGTTTAACTAGTCGATAAAAAAAGACAATGGAATATGAGCTGCAGAGTGAATAAACACTATTCTCTCCAATTACCGTAGGCAACATAACTTCCCATCATAGTATAACAACTATAATTAAAAAGAAGATATTTTTTTATTAATATTAGATATTTCGGATATATACGTTCATTCTATAACATACCAAGTTACATTCTCAAGTACATCCGTACTAAAAATCGATGTAATAAAAATATATCAAGATGCCGATTCATATAAAAACAGTATGGTATAAAACAAACTAGTTTTCAATGTGACCCGCGGCCAGGCACGAGGAAGTCACCGATGGTGTCCGCGGCGAGTGACGTCAGGGCTGCCTAAAATATAAACTAATGGCGGGCGTTAATTGAATGTGTCGTTATTTTATTTATAACGAAATCTATATATATTCTCTAGTACATTTGGTAAATTTTGGTTGGGCGAAGCGCGGCGTTGAGTTCCGCTATGTCGATATCTCGTATTTGGCTGCTTTTGTAGTTATTTATTTTATTATCATATCATATTCTTTTAATATGTTTTCTTTTTTAAAAAATAGGAAAAAAAATGTACTCTTATCTTGTAGCAGTCTCTTAAAAAAATCAACACTAACAATAGAGTAATTCGCACTTGTAATAATAAACGTAAAGGAAGTACTTGCTTTTTATTTTTTTAGACGAATTAGCACCTTATGCCGCTCTAGTTAAGTTTAAATTAAATCTAATCTGATTCGGGAAGTCTTACGAGATGGTCTGACGTCAAAGTCTTACATCCGGGAAGCTTCTGCTATTTCAAACAGCGGTCGAGCATAAAAACCAGGTCTTCATATACTTTGTATAGGTCTAGAGCTCTTTATATAATGGTTCATACATCATAATTGTATAGATATTCATATTAAGTATGAATTTACTGAATAATTACTACTTTATTAATTATAGAATAAAAATAGCGTTTAGTTGCACGTGTAGTTAAAGTATAAGACAGTGGGGATTCCATTGGTCCGGTCTCAAAGACGCAAATTTGTGTTATTTGTCGATCTAAATACGCTTCTTGAAGAAAACCTCAACAATTTCAATAAAATTACAATATAAAAGAAACAAATACTAAAGAAAAACAAATTAAATTAAGTAAAATAAAGATTTTAATATATAACTCTTTAATAAAAAAGTGTTTGGCAAGCGAGTGGTGTCGCGATTGCTAAATCCCCGGTCACCTTATTCCCCTTCTGGTATTGTTTACAGTAAATTAAGACCGACATTTTTAAATTTAAAAATATACAAACATTATATATAACCTGTGAATCCAAATGTGTTTTGCATAAAAATATACGCACCTGCGTGGCTTATGTCACACATAACCACTTTAAAACCATTTGTTTGTAATCTATTAAATTTTATTAATTACCTATAACTAAAATGTAGTTTATAAAAAATTATACTTTATAAAATTAATATACAGCCAACTAACATTTTAACACATATTTGAAAATAAAAATAGATCTGTGATCAAAGATGGCGTCGGAAAAGCGCGGGCACTTTCCCCCGCGCGGGAAACGAAAGAAAGTCGCGCGAAATGGAAACCGTCGCGATTATGATGATAGCATTTATTTTATTAATAACAGAGCTACCGAGTATTTTCAAAATGTTTCTTTTTATATTTAATAGAAATAACAAAATAAATTTGTTATTGTTTTCATGATGATAATATTTTTCGTCTATTTAATATGCTACAGACATTCCAAACTAATTCAAGATAAAAAATAATTCTTAATTAAAAAAAAAATTGCATGTCATTTTAAAAAAAATATATATTTAAATTTAATTGAATTTACAATACTAGCATATATCACAATTTAATTAAACCAATATCCTCTAGGTTTTTAACCTGTGTAGGGATGAGTTCGATATAACAAAACGTAACTTGTAACCGATACGATGCCGAAACCATACCATATCGATATCTGTTTCTAAAAAACCGTTATCATAGAAACTTATCAAAACTATCAGATGCGTATTAAAACTTAAAACCACACACAGCAACTATCGCAACGAAAACGTAAAAACGAAAACTTCGCATAACACGAACTAAGTAACTACCTCTCTTTCTAACTATATGTTTCTCACGAGTGTAAAAGAAATGAAGCGAATATCCGATAACTTGCATCTATAATATATTATTACTTTACTTTACAAAAAAGAACTTCTACATAATGGGAATAAGGTTGAAATTTGGTTAAAATATTCATATTATTTTCACACTTGAGTGGATTCGACTTTTAAATTCTAAACGTTTGTTTTTAAGTGACAAATGCTTATTTGAAATTTATTTTCAAATTTTTAATATTTTAGAAATAGTTTAGTATTGTATTTAGTCCTTTGCGATACGTATTGCGGAAGAGGTTTCCTTAAAAATTGTGCATTTCAGTGTGTGTATATACTTTTTTTTAACAACAATTTCTATATAGTTTAAAGTTAATTAGTGTTAGTATATAGCTTAAATATATTAGTGTATATAGACATAACTTTTTTTCTTAAAAATGTCGCGTAAAGTCTCTCATCTCTCTGTATACTTGGTGATTTACTTTATATTCATAATACTTTTAAAAAACGCAACCAGCGTTTAATGTCAATTTGCCTTCATTTTATATCGTTAAAAATGATTTAACGTTTGTAAACTGTATTATCAATATCGATATCTGAAAACCGTTTTTGATATCGTTATGAAAACCATATATCGGTTACATAACCGTTATCGAAAAAAAACGATAACGCCCATGCCTAAACCTGTGGTTTAGTTAATGAAAATATGTTTATGCAAATACGGTTACGCAACCGAAGTAATGGTGAATCACAAGTGGAAAGGCCGTCAAAACATTGTTTATCCGGCCACTTTGCGTGTACCGAATAACTATTGGACGATATATGTTACAAAATTATTTGCCAATATAATTAATACGCGCTTGGGGAATCTGTATGACCTACTTTAGAACTAGGTCTGATGCTAGGTCTATGTATATATATAGTGCATATATATAGTGTATATCTTAGGGTTATAACTGGAAATTATTGTTATATAAATGATATACTTTTAAAATTGACTTAATTTAAAAAAGACAACTGTCATCCTGTAGATCCTTTAATATCGAATACAGAATAAATATATATTTTTAATCTGTAAACTTTTGCAAACGATTTAGTTTTTAATTATAGAATTAACGATTGATTTCAATTACAAATAATATATTACAATTTACAAAATTTCCCTATTTCCCGGTTTCAATAAGATGGAAAGTGTTATAGATATGCATTGAAATAGATCTGGCTGGCTGTCATGCGCGCGCGCAGGAAGTAGGTCAGCGGCGAAGGGCGATGTTTGTATGTAGCTATGTACCCAGTGTTGCTATGTCCGGGTGTCCGTTACGCATTTATTATGTACATACTAAATACTTTAAAAATTTTAAACATAATTTATTTAGGTTTTGTTGCCATATTTAATATATTTCTACCTAATTTCGACGTTCCAATCTCCCCTATACCAGACAATCGAGCATATCCAGACAGATTTCTTAGAAAGCGTTAAAATACAAGCAAAAATTGAAACATAATGAAGCACAAAACAATCTGACGAACATTTCGCAACCCATTGTCTATTAGTCATGTTCCAAAAGCTCAGATTCGTTTGGTTGCATTATTTTTTTCACCTTGGATTTGAACGGCAAGCCTACGTGCAGGTCGCCAGCGCTGCTCACGGCCGTTTAGAACACGTTATATCATACTATAATAATCTTTAATGGTTGTCTATTAGGGGTTATTTTAGTGTGTACATTTTCGTATGTTGTTAACCGTATCGTAAACATGCCTTCAGTTTTTTCTGTCACTGATATAGTTAGGTGGCTTGTCACGATGTAAAAAACATAATATTTACTAAATAAAATAGGTCGTTATTGTTATGTGTCGCGTTTATTATTTATTTATAGTATTTAACTAAATGGAGAGCTACTGTAAACCTCTTTTGTTTTTTTTTATAACTAAAAACTTATAAATGAGGCCATTATGGCTCAGCTCCACAGTGTCTCTTGTAAACGAAAGGGTTGTGGTTTAAATTCTCAGTATAGAATGTCCTTTGCCTACTTTGCTATAAACACGAGACAGCGTGACGCTGATAAAAACAAATATTCCTGGCATAAGATATGAATCCACTACCCACGCGTACACTCCTAAGTCTATAACAAGTTCAAAATGACTAAAGAACATTACGTAAACGAAATTTTAATTCAGAACCAAATATTATTTATCATTTATTGCATTCGATAAGCCACCAGATACGTTATCGCGATACGATACTCGTAGGAAAGAAGAATAGGGGCAAGGATATGGCTGAGATACGTACTCGTATGTACATTTGTATGTTTGTTTGTTATTATACAACTCGTACACGTAGTACGTAGTGTGTATTCGGTAGGTCTACACGTGTAATTGTTGCAACACACGGATTTAACTGGATTTAACATCATTTAGACGGAAAATTTTGACACTTAATATCTCTTTACGGCGAAAAGCAAAGAATAAACTGTCTCAACGCTACATTTTCTCTGCCTACCCTGTGGGTAAAATAGAAAAAATATAGGGATCAATCATTTTGTTCTCCATTTTATTTTAGAGCTATATTATTTCCAATGATACTGGTAGTGTAGTTCAATATTAAACAAAGATTTGACCAATAACTAAAACACAAATAAATAACTAATCAAAACAAACAAAATAACAGTAATAAAAGGAGAAAACCGGAAAATCGTAAATGTGTCATCGAGAACGAACGTCCGCCATGTTCGGTGCAACGCGAAAGTGAGATTTCGCGGTGCATCGGCTCCCTTGACCTGCTTACAGCCCCCCGCGGATAGGCTGGATCTGAGCTAGCTGTGCGTAGCTATGCCTATACTACTATACTATACTATACTATACTAGAGTATACTAGAGTATACTGTAGTGTGGTTATACTAGATCACTGCGGCCGCGGCGGTCGGGCGTGTATGACGTTTGCTTTTATTTACATACTTACTTACATATGTACGAGATAAAATATGAATCATTAATTATATTGTTTTAATATAATTCAGCAATTAAAATTGTTTTATATGAGGTCTTCAATATGTTATTGTAAGTTCGATTCCAGTTGAGACAAGGATTTTTGTTTAGATTACTTTCATTTCCCAGGCTAAGTAGTACTGGTAATGAAGTCTTAACCTGCTGTTCGGGAAAAAGCGTGAAGATGTCTTTTTTAACACAGAAAATAAACGTCATTCGTTCTTTTTTAAATGGAATAGTTTTAGATTTTCTAGGTAGACACACATCGAAATCAGAGTATTGGTAATCGAATCGATGACGAAATAATAATTAAAAGCAAAAACGACGCGTTATCAAACATATCTCGTTTAATGGCGTTCTCGTTTTAGTGGAGTATTTCAGGGACTCGGTGAGTTACGAAATTGTTAATTATTTTATCATTTTTATACCTACGTACGAGTATATGAAACGTACGAGCGTAGGAACGTCGCCGTAATACTAGTAGATACGTTTAGTTCAATAATCAATAAAGCGCGTAACTTTTTGTTAATTATATATTTATGACATAAAGAAAGATCAGCAGAAAAATCCATTTCATTATTACATAACAAGCCATCTTCCGTAGGCAGAGACTGACTCACATCATTATTGTCGTTACTTTTGCCGTTAAATACCTACATTTTTGAGTAAACTTATGAGATTTTTATAAGAATTGCATCATTAAATAAATTAAAAACATGTTAATCAAAGTAGAGGCGTGATGCGTTACAATCGTGCGAGTGCAGACCGCCGGTAACCAGTGCTAGTGCAGCGGATATGTTGACCAATACTAACATTATGCTTATAGCTATTCAGTCGCGATATTCAATACATACATACAAAGGGATTGGTTTATTTGTTTTTTTTTGTTATATTTATTTATTGGATGAAACATCGTTTTTTTAAAGGATTTTTTTTAAATTTCTGCAGGGTAAGAGAGGATATTGGAGAGAATCCAGCGTTAAGACATTTTCTGCTCAATTTTTGAGACATTGTGTGTTAAGTGGCGGTACTTAACGCATGCCTAAGGTGGACTGATTATTAAACGTGTGGTTACAGAACATAAGAAAACATTTTAGGTCAACATCCAAAATACCAAACTTAATGAACGTAGGTGTAAAAGAACCGCGGAACAAAAGTTCGAAAGGATTACCGTCGTGGGCGCCCAAGGCCTAGCGGTGTACGGATAGCTCTTACGTGTATAGGTATAGCACGGGCGGCGCGGATTGCCTACTTAACGTATGACGACATACGGATATTGGCTTAGCGATGGCGAAATTGAAATTTGACGGCAACTTTTATATGAGTAGTAGAGCGAAAGAATTTTGTTTAAAGTGATGTTTTCACACTGTATCCCGCTCGTTGCATGGTAGGCAGAGGGCACCCGGGAACCTACTGCTAGGAAACTCCGTTTCCATTAAGGCACTTCCGTTTCCCACTTTCTATCGAATTCCGGTGTGCTGAGTGGCAAAATTAATTCAAAGTTATCAATTGAACATTTGTAGATACCGTTAGTATTTCGTAATGGGCATCGATGAATCATTTCATCTAGACCCTGCCTTTTGTGACATATGTACGAGTATATTACAACAGCTTTAGTCGAAATCAAGTTCCTTTTTTTTTGCTTCATGCTGTATTCCGGAATACAGATAGGCAGAGGGAACCTAGTTTTAAGACACTCCGTTCTCCACTTTCTGCCTAATCTATGAGATATTCCATGTTGAGAATTTACTCTTTATCTCTTAATAGTATGTAACGCTAATAAAACGTAAATAAAAACGTTAAATAAACCATTTATTATATACATATGTACAGACAATAACAATTATCCTTCAATAAATTATTTATACACAAGTATTTACGAAGTAATATTAAATAATGCATTTATGTGCACGTGAAAAATTATGAAATAGTTTATTTGTTTTCTAGAATCATTGTATAGTTTGTGTATAATATAATAAGCTATAATAAATAACCTAAGTTACAACTAAGTCTTGACTTTGGCAAACGATTAAAAAGTCGGTTAACGACTTTGTTTCCTGTATCAATGTATGTAATTAGATGTGAGGCAATATCCGGTTTAATGGTACACTTAAATAAATTGATTTTTATCATGTTGAACGTTTTTTTTAATAATGATTTTGATAAATTGCTTAGTTTACTAGGAACTTAGAGTATTTTTATATTTTATTTATTATTTACAAATAATATCGTTATATTTAATAAATTTCGCAAAATAATTAATATTATTTCACTTATACGTTGGCAACACTCAATTGTTACCAACATTGCCAAATATACGCCAGTACCGGAAACTGTGAAATACCACAACAGTGCGCGCGCGCAACACAAACAAACAAACAGACACTACTCTATATTGTTTCTTCCTTTGTTTCGAAAACAATTATTGTTACACCTCGTGCCTTCCTTCATCTCGTATGCGAGTATTTATGTCCGGTATCTTTACTCTAATAGTGAATTTTAAATACTTTTTATATATATGTCTGTTATTTAATATGTTTATATATATAATTCTCATGGATGTGTGTTTGTTATCCTATACCTCCTAAATAGTAGAGCAGTTTCGAATAAAATTTCGTATGTATTTTCCTATAGAATATATAAGAATTCTAATTATTTTTGATTATACAACGAGGTATTAAGATTTCCCGAATAATGATAAGTGAAGCTTGTTTAAAATACTATTTATAGATTCCCTAAGTTGTTAAATATTTTCTATAGAAGAAACAAATTGGATGATTCTGAGTATTACCCGGCTAAGTTCTAACAAATTTATGAAAATTATGAAAATGATAACTCAAAGCGATATAAAGTTATGGAAGAAAAAAATATAAATTATTTTTTTTATTTTCTTCTGTTTGCCACATCGAATTAAGATTATGTTTTTTATTTACGCACTACCACCCACGCATTTTCTGTAGATACGCAGAGTTGATAACAACTATTTATAAATCGAGAACTAGGGTCCATTTCTTTGTTTTTAGAAATATTAGGTGTCCAGTGGCGGAACTAAACTCCGCGCTTGCCAGAAAACTCCTGACCTGACTGGGATTTGGATCTTTAAGTATCGCGTTATTTCAAGTTAGGACAAAATTTAACAACACTACGTCTAAATAACATTGTAACAACATTAATATAATTATCTAAATATAATTAAAGCAGGAAAACATATGGCCATGTACTCTTACATCCATTCATTCAACCGCAGACATACATGTATTGACTAATCTTACCCACCATATATGGATATTAGCGTAAATCCCTAAATAAGTATTATATGAGGTCAAGTCGTGGCGCAGGCAAGCGTGCAACAGTAAAGGCAGAGTTTGTGGGTTCGATTCCCACCCTGGCTAATGAACGTTTGTGGCACAATATTACTGCATCTGACAGTATCGCGGTGGTTGTGGGTTCGACCCCCACTCGTTGTCACAAGAACTCATAATCGAATCACGATCAAATGTTATTCCACTCAACGACAGCTTCTTTTTACTGATTATCGTCACATATTTGCCCAAAAAGTGTATATAATATATGAAATATTATATACAGTATTTTTAAGCTATAACAAAAGGACGCAATCGATTGCCTTTCGTTAGTGCTTTCAAATATCTGGTAACGTTTGACCCCTAAGCCGATGTTTTGTTCAGAATAAGAAATAAGTCTACAAACGTCGTTACCGGAGTTCGGGCACAAAAAATTCGAGTCCTAGATGCTCTAATTTAGACACTTATAGTTCTTAAGGTCGTCCTGTGTAGCTCTGTGAATTGTAATGGAGGCTGCTTCTTAATCATTGGAAGAATATAACTTTAAAAACCCTCGTGACCTATTTAGTAAATAACTGTAAACGCAATGGTTGCATGGAAGATATTTTTAAGGCAGGCCCTGGACCTGGTGGTAAATATTTTGTTTCTAATGTATATGGGGCGGACACAAGACCATTCTGGGGTGGGCACAGACCCCCTCTTCGATTATTATTGGTTGTGGATTTTAGAAGTTGAAGGAATTTATGTTGAAACTTGAAACTTCAAACAATGTTCCGACTTTAGGCGGAAAGTGGAGAACACGCGATACGCGGGATGGTTGTCCAGCAAGGAGCTGAGACAAATCCATGAGTATCAAGATGTTTGCAATGTTGTTACAAGTAGGTTAAGTAAACATTTATTTATTTACTTGTAAATTCAAATTATTCTTCTCTGAATACCGAAATTGCTTTACTGAATTATAACAAAATGTGTGCCATTTTTTATATATCCTTCATACATGCCTAAGGTTAATGTTTCATTTAGATTCCAGCCGCTCGTAGGCTTCTACATTATTTATAAGTACTAACAACTCATAGCGTGTGTGGAGATTCATTTCATATGAGGTCCCAAAGACCTCAAAGCCTTTGGGGCGTTTTCTGTGGCACATATTCAGATATTCGGTACATTATATTTATTCTATAGTTAAACAAAATAATTCATTATGAAAAGAAATAAAATAGACTATTTTACTTATTTGTAACATTTCACGGCACATATGCGTGAAAATAAATAAAAATATACATAAATATCAAATTAAAAATGAAATATCGTCAGACAGTGTTTATTCTATTTCTCATTAGGCCAGCGTTAAAGAGCCTATAGCTTACATAACCTACAGAACCCTTCGTTCTAGGGTTTATAATTGTATCTTTGAACAGTCGGCCGCAATGAGAATATTCAAATTATCCAGTCTAGAGCTTTTGGCTCGGTTTGCTGAGAAAACAATGGATATTAATGTAAACCTGAATCGGCACGTGTAGAACGCTGTAATCATATCTTTACATTATGCTACTCTTAATAAATGAATGGGCCCGTCTGGCTGTAAGCTTGACGGTTCTAGGTTCGATTAGTTAACAAGTACGCGAGGACGCCATACACTTGTAGTATATTAGCAATTTAAATATTTCAATAACTTTTCAATAACTTTCTTTTTACCAAATAAATGATTTGGAATAGGCGATACATCATTTTATTTCATTATTTCTATGCATTTATAGATATTAGCAAAGTAGACAAAACCTGGACTTTTACACATATATTGACTGGCACTATAACCATCTACGCTTATCAGCTATAGATTCTAATTAAATTTTATTGTACAAGCCTTGTAACGTTATCCAAAGGCTAGCTCTAACATTCAAAGAGAGTCGTCCTCAAACATTGCTCTCATCAATTTACATTGTTTGCAGACCGTCTGGCCTAAAACATTTAACGCTGTAATCGCTTTTTGTGAATATTTAGAATTCTATTAAATTCTGGTAATTTTACAACAATTATTTAGTACTAACTATGAGAATTGTGCTATGTTTCATTTGAATCTCTTTTATCGTATTGGACAGTCTTTTTCAAATTGACTTATAACTGTACCATATTATGTTGCGTTAAGTTCCTTACAATGTCTCAAAACGCGTTTCAAATGTCTCAAAACTTGTGTGTGGGGGGCAGAATGTCTTAACACTAAGTTCTCTGCCAATCCCGTTACCGTCTTCGAGAAAAACAGTGTAGCTGAATGATTAATGAATGAAAATAATATTATTTTGATAAGCGTCTAGTATTTATATTACAAAAAAACGTCACAGACGAGGATAAACACTACGTACGCACTACGAACACAATTTAGTGCGTCCATCCATTGTGGATTTGTATTATGAGGAAAATATAACGTGCAAGTGACCGGAAGTCATTCTGACATCACATTTATCGGTGTCTAGATGACGCATGTGTGGGCTAGACTACGCTCTCAATTATTCTTTTATATAAATATTTACTAGTAAATATTGTAAATTATTGTTTTATTTTAATTTTTAGTTTTTTTTTAAATAGTCTGATATTAAAGTTAAAAATATTTCAAAAGCTCATAAATGGTGTAGATGTCATCATAACATTTAATGAAACAGTATCAATTTAAATCTACCTATATTATAAGACTCTTCCGTTGCTGAATGACTGAAAAAACAGATCCAACTACTGGACTTAGGAAATCTGGCATATATGTAGGATAAAGAGTGTAGGGGAGTACTTAGAAAGGTTTTGTCCAAACTCCTACCATAAGGGGTAAAAACTGAACGGATTTACCATTTTACTTCTCAAAATCCACGTAATGTTGCGGACGACTATTAGTATATAATGAACACACGAGTTTCGCTATTCAAGTCACAATTGTTGCAGCCGTGAAATTATTTAAAAAACTAAGATATGTATGGGTTAATACATACTTCATACAAAAAACGAATACAATGAGAAAGTTTACTTGTTTACTTGCATTTCTTAAAAATATATTGTAAAATACGGGGTTGAGGCAAATAAAACTTAAAATTACTATTTGCAACCAAATTGTCATCGCAAAAAAACATCTGTGACATACACAAAAGGTACCGTTGCGAAATTCAACGCAACCATTAAAAAAAATGGCAAAAAAAATGTGTTTTTTTGTTGTCGTTACTTTTTTCATTTTTTACAGTTACCTTTTTTTCGTAAAGGGCGTACACCCGCTACCGGAGGCAGGTAGCTTTTTATAGCTTCGAAATTGGGTTAAGATTTATAATTTTTTGTATGACAGATGAACTGAGGATATGGTGTTTGGTTACGGACTTTTTTTAGTAAAACCGTATTTATGTATGACCTATTATGGGATAATCGTTCGCTTAGTGGTTAAACTAGAAGTGCTTAAAATGAACCTTTAGACTTTTTTAGCCGCGTGTTAGATGGTAATAGAAGAAAAAAACAAACTTTTAAAATTAAAAAAAAACATTATAAGTAAAATACGATACAATTATGTTAATATAATCAAGTTTTACATATGAAGCATTATTTACATATTTTACGGATAGACAGTGATTAGATACTTTTCACCTATTATATGTAATGCGGAACTCAACGTCGTACTTTACCTATTGAGGCCGGGAATATAGGTTCGATAGCAAATATCTGTACCATATCTTCAACTAGGTAGCTCGAGTTACATTTAATTTTATGTTTTCACGCTTTAACCTAGCAAAATTCCAGACAAACCACTAAAGCAAAATCTCGAGTGGTAATCGAACCTACAACTGTCGCGTCATACTGATTCTTAAATTTGATTCAAAGTAATATTTTTTAATTTGCTTTCGGGTCACACTGTGAGCAGTGCGGGCCTCAGACAGGTCGCTGGTTGTGAAATGAGCCTTGCGAGTTGAAGGTCGGACACATGGATTCGCGTTTAGCGCTACGCTACTGTTACTTAAACTATCAACGTCTTGAATCATGTATTATTAATTAGTTATTTTCTTATATACACATTGAACTGATTTTAAATATATTTTTTCTTGGTAAAAATATTAATTTTTATATTATATTGACAGAGTTATTTATATGGGCCGTGGAGAGCAGTGGATTATATTTAAGTTATTTTCATTACTCTGCTCAGGCAGACGAAGCAGGACGTTGAGTTCTGTCATTCAACATGCAACATGTTGAAAATTCGACGGAAAGTTAGGGACTTCCGCCTACATATATGCAGGATATACCGTGAAGCTAATTAAATAACTATTTTAATAAAATAAAGTTAGCATTCATTAATATTTAATGCTATCGGGAATACCTATGTTTAAAATTATCTATTACAGAATCAATGGCTAAAGGACGGATGTTCGAACCCGTTTATACGTTATACATCTATAGCAAAAACAACGAATAATAATTATTTTTTAATATATTTGTTAGTTTTCACGAGCTTTGTTCGGCGAGGAAGTTGTAAAGTCTACACTTGGATTACCAATTGGTGTCTATTTATTTATTATAAAAATTCTATAAGCGGATGCGCAAGCGCATTTGAATACAGACTGCATACTAAAAAAAACGTCTGTCTCACACTCTAAATGGTATTTTTTATGTGACAGAGCGAAATAGCGATATCAGGATGTCATTCAAAAAAAGGTCAACCCTTCCTCACCCCTTCTATCCTTCCTTCGGATAAACGCAGCAAAATGTTCTAAGAAAAAGAAAAAATGCAATCAATTTTGAGATTAATTCCTTAAATACTACAGTTTACGTTTAACTGTCACGCTTCAGTCAAACTCTTCAAGAAACTGCGGAAGGTATTAATAAAGTTGAATCTTTTTTTATAATTTTCTACGAACAGGTAGTCTGTGTTGATGTGTTGGTGGACTTATTGACTAATCATTGACGCTTTGGACATAATGTATGCAAATATTTCTGAGAACGTCGACCTTTGTCGGTTGACTCCGGTTCCTTATTTATTGTTAAAGACTGTTTTTTACTAAATTTAAGAAAACAGATTTTTGTTAGTGTCCAGTTTCAACAGACATATACCTAGTACTACTTATATCTCATCAGACATAAATTAGTATTAAAAAGTAAATTAATAAAATAAAATTGTCTGTACTCTATATTTTTTAAAGTATTTTTTTATACCTGTCAAGAATTCGTGCACGAGTCACAAAAAATGTAATTATGAATTTTAATATAAATAATTCGAAAGATAGAAGAAATGCTTGATTTTAAATATGAATGCATAAAAGTTTCTTGAATAAAAGTTTCTTGGCAGGCACGTGGGAAGCGACGCATCGTTTACTAGAAAGATATGCATCTCTATTAGAATTAGATTTTTCGCTGTTTTGCCGTGGTTAGGGTTACGCAGCCGAATGGTAAAAATGGATCCACGATAGACTCGTGATATCCGTTCGTCTGTCAGTCTATATGTCACAGCCGCTTAATTTCGAACCCTTCATGGGCACTCGCATTTTGCCACATTTTCTTTTTTAATAACAATAATATGTAGAAATAAAAAAAATAATCAATAGGTACCGTACCGGTAAGTTTGGGACATGAGTTCACCGCGTGAACTCTAACTCGCCATATTGAACAAGTGGCTGTCTATAAACAACGAGTTACGTCTAAATGAGTCATTAAATTGCATTGTTTTGTTATTTCCGTCCTTTCTTTTACTTGGAAAAAGTTTATTTAAATCTATTATACATTTATTAGATGTTTTTTGTTCAAATCGGTTACGAAGAGAATTTAAATATGTTAAAAACCGTTTGTTAGAGGTTGGTCGTTGAAATTCTTTTGGGATAAAAGTATCATTTTTATGCAACGGTTTTTTTTCTTTTTTTTTTATTTCACGCGGTATCTTGTATATAGCAAGGTAGACATAGGGAATGTTAGGACGCTCTATTTTCAATAACACTTTAGTTCCTCACTTTCCGCCTTATTCTGCAGGTACTGCGCGTTGAGTGACTGAATGCCTGACTGAGTGCCTTATTAAGTATACATATTCATCATCAAAAATGTTATTAATATAAACTAACAATTTCATCGAAGTCCGAAGAATAATCGAAGAAAATTACCTAATATTTTTTAATGAATACTTAAACTGGAGGTAAAAATGTAAGCTAAACCTTTGATATCCTTTTCACCTTTCACTTCCGTCAGGTATCGTGACGTGCTTGTGCAGCAGCATGCAGCTGGTTTCCTGCGATCTCCTGTACGATGGGAAAGATTTATTTTTTGCGCACGCGCACAGGTAAATGTGACCCATTTTAGACGCGGAAGTGTTATAAATTTGATATTGTAATCATTTAAACACGCTATTATGATTTAGGTAAAATATTGTTTTTTTAATTATATCATTTTTTGTTTTACGCTGTATCCCATAGGGTAGACAGTGGTAATCTAATGTCAAGACATCATCATCTGTTCCACTGCACTGCCCAAATTCTCGAAATACCTATACCTATAGGATATTATTTGGTGAAACTCAACGCCGCGTTTTGTCTTTTTACTAAAGTGAGGAAATGAAAATAATTCATTCCCTTGAATGAAAATCGAACCCACAATCAGATCATCAGAATTAAATAGTATTTTAAATAGTAATAGTAGGTATTTGCAACTAGCATAATAGACTAATAGTAGGACATAATAATATATTATTGTGTAAGTCATCGTCGGCATGTGTAGTGCCGCATCATCATTTTCGCAGTACTGCGGGTTCGATGCCCTGCCCACTTCCGAGTATAGAGTGGAACGCTGATTAAACACGATTCATTTTATATATCGAATTACATTAACACTCTCGTATGTACTAACTATCTATACTAATATTGTAAAACTACAGTTTGTTTAGACGCGCTAATCTCAGAAATTATGGGTTCGAATTAAAAAAAAATCTCTGTATTTGATAGTCTATTGATAGATATCGGAAGTATCTTAATGGGAATGGAGTATCTTAACATTAAGTTCCCAGGTTCCCTCTGTCTATACTGCTATGCGAAGGATACGTAAAGCTAAGGAGATGGATATTGATATAAATAAATGGTTGCAGTAAATATTATTACAGAATAAACTAGTGTTTATTCAATAATAAACTTTTGTGTGCGAGTAATGTAACAGACATACTTACGTAGGTTGAAAATTGTAATAACGTAATTATTAGTATATTTGTATTATTGTATAAATGGTTATATTAATATAGTTAGGCGACTTTTAGGTGAAATTGTTAATAGAAAAACATAGCAGCATTGTTTTAATGTAACCTATAAAGAAATATCTAAAGACAAAAAAATATATGTTATAGATACTTGTAGTTCAGATATATGTAATTCTTTATATGTCTTTTTAAATTGTGAGAGCAGCGTTAAGTTCAACCACTCAACCTCTGCTTACCCCGTTGGATAGATATTTTATTTTTAGTTAGTTATTTCCGCAATTTTTAAAAAATAATTAAAAACAAACAATAAATTTTCACTCCCATAACGCTATCACGCATTTTAAATGTAAATAAAACTAGTTTACACTACGTTTGAACTAGTGATGTCAGTAATGTCAGTAATACGGCGTGGTGCATCGATTTAATATGCGTTGTATATTAATTGCATTTCCCGCGTCGCCGATATCAGCGTCGGCAGTTTTCCTTCCTTGTTGTATTTATGTTATATATGATTGTATGACTCATTACATATATTGCATTTTTATGTATGTAACGTTATATAATGTATGAGATGCTGCTTATAGCGTAGTGTAGGCAATAAATATATAATTTCACGCCCAATTTTAAAGATATAGCGCGTTGAGTGGCAGAACTCAACGCCATTCTTTGTCGTATTACCAGAGCGAGATAAGCAAAAATAATTGGAACCGAATCCACAACCGTCGCGTTTACATTAAACGCACTGTGCCATAATGGGCTAATAAGAACATAAATATGTGTAAAATTAAGTGTGCATATAAATAGTATATTATAATATGTTTTTCCGCATTATGCCGATGACCGGTATGTGTGTTAGGGCGACATTTTGTGCATCGTGTGTAACACATCGCTTTGTAGGCGCTTTCGAAATATACGAGAATACCTACTACATGCACCTAAACTCACTTTTTATATACTTATATAGATTTAGTAAGTGCATACTAAATCTATATAGCCATATAAAAATCTTCTGTTTTAGAGAGACTGATAGACAACGTACAATAGAATTTTCGCAGAACGCTAAATTTAGAGTGTATGTTCTTGGGGAATGTAGAGAAGCGCAGGAGATTTAGAGACAAAGATAGTTTCCCCTAAATTCCTATAGGAAAAGCTAGATTTCATTCCCTTTTACGGATTAAAGTCCACGCAAGCCAAGTTGTAGACGAAGACTAGTCTTCATCGTTGATAATATTTCTAGAACATTAATGATGCAATGTTTTATTTACATACGATGCAATGATTCCTTTATAGTGAAAGAGGTTCCTGAAATGTCCTTATATGAAATTATTAGTTTTTTTTTTCTATTTAATAATATCAAAAAAATTGAGCGATTTCTTAAAATCTCTTTGATTATTAAAAAAGTAGATGAGATTAAAAAAAAATCCTTCATTAGTAGTTACTTTAAAGCGATACAATTTCAACAATTTATAAATCGTTATCATATTAGTTATCAGTTATGGATGCTGTACTGAGTGCTCCGTCCACAATACGTATTGTGTGGCCAATGTAGAGTCAGTGTAATGTATACTTGCACTTATTAGGATTGTGCCTTTTAAACATGTTCACAATGTACCCCGTATATAGCAGGGTACGTAGCGGGAACCCGGTGTCGAGACTTTCCGTTATGTTGGTTGATTGACGGATTCAACGCCACGATTGTTTTCCTTGGACGAGAAAATGTAAAATGGTTCATTTTCAGAGTGGTAATGGTACTCAAAATTATCGCATTTATATTCAGTAGTATTTATTATATGTACTTTATTTTTTCCTATACTGTTTTTTTAATCTTGTACATATTGTACTTGTATGTCTACAGGGAAAGGCATTTGCTGTTTTATTTAAAGCGGTAAATAAGAGTAAAATTAATACAGTAAAATTAACATTATATTTAATGAACAGGATGAAGAATTAAGAGTTGAATTATTTTATTGTAGTAATGATCGAAAATTGAAAAAAAAAATAATCAATTCAACAATTATTAATATAATACAAAATTGTATTTATAAATAAGAAAAAAATTAAAGACATAAAAATTACGTCCTTGTTAGTAAATTTGAATCATCCTAATAGTACGATTAAAAAAACCAATTTAAATCAGCATGCGTAGAGTTCGTTAGATAATTTCTTCACGTTTTGTTATACATCATTAAAATATTTTAAAATAATATAAATCATTATGTAAAGAGTTTATAAAAAACAAGTTTTATTAATTATGCTAATTATATACATATGCGTGTAAGTGTGTAGAGACGCACCGTAGCTGACGTAGAAACGCTACGCGCGTAGCTTTTTGTGTTTCTTTTAACTATATATATATATATATAGAGCTGTGTATATGTATATGTATGTATAGTATTATTTTTTAAAACTATAGTACTAGTGCGTTCCTTAGCATTGGTTATTTTTAAAAAGTATTTGATCAAACGTAACAATTAAAATTTATGGTTATTTTTATAAAGTATTTGTTTATTGAAATTTATTTTTTGTCTAATTACCAGAATTAAGTAATTTAGTGCTATAAAATTTTGTCATGACGTAATTTTTTTTAATGAATGCGGAAAGGAAGCCGGCAGTAATATCGGTCTATTTAAACTAAAACATTTTAGAATTAAATAGATTATGAAAACATTCCGCCAGTCTCTACTACTCTCGAGGAAATCGCTCACATCAATCTAGACAACTTTTTTCCACGTCGTAAATGTGCCGGATACTTAAATATTTAAAATCATTTTTAATTTTCAGCAAACTTTGTATATTCCGGCAGAAACGATATAATAGTGACAAAACTTACTGTATCTCTTCATCAGGGACTTCTTGTAGGCTTTGCCGGAGGTGGGGTCCTCACCGGGGCTCAGTCGGCCGGCGGAGTCATCTGATTCTGTGCCAGAATCCCTTCCGGCCGCCAGGAAACCCCTCGACTGCCTCAGTATAGCCTGCGCTCTGACATAGTCCGCGGGATCCGCGAAGGGATGGCGGGCGAAATCCCTCACCGTAATCTCTTTTCTGGTATGTACTGACAAATCTAGGGGAGCATCTTCCTCTGAGGGTTCAGGGTAAGCTTTGCGGGCGGCCAAGGTGCGCGGCTCCGAGTCGGCACTCATCGCTCTGCGGTCCGGTACGGGCGACCGGCGGGGTTTAGGCCCGGCACTCGCCGGACGGGCCTCCACTGCCATCATGATTATTAATTCACACAGACACCATAATCACAAGTTCCAGTTATGTCATATAGCGTGTCGTACCGCGCGCCGCGTCCGCCGGCTATCGCGTCGAATTGCGGACTGATGTCCCAGTTTCGAGTTCCACTGACTCGGTGAGCTCGCTTCGGGTGGCTTCGGCGCCGCTCGTACACTTTCGTTTTCGTACAGCGGTTAGTGTGTGTGAACGCACACAGGCGCGCGTGTGCGCGTGTGTTGGTGTGTCGTGTATGTGTGAGCTTTTTCCACTTTCGTCGGCGAGCTTTCCTTAATTTCCCGAGTTGCCAGACGAGTTTTCACTGAGACCCGTCCATTATATATAACGCGAACCCGTTACTTTGACACTAGACTACTACTGCTAGAGTATTTTATGATAAGAAATCACCGCGTTATAGGAACTTATGGATTATATCGTTATCCAAGGCAATGTATTAAATTGTATGAAACATTGACTATACTGACCTACATATGTATGAAATATGCGACACGCTTACATAAAATATATTATATGAATCATCTTGAATACGGGGAGTGTTGTATTTTGCCACATACATACATAACTTATGTAATAAGTAATAATTAAAATAATTAATATAAAAGATAAAGTAATCTAGTGAACGTCTCTTACATTGACTCTGATAGATAACAACACGTGTTGTATGGAAATAGCGATTTTTGCATCAGTTGCATTCACTTAGATAGAGTGATGTTAAAAACACATGTTACACGTAAACAGACACACACATACATACATATGCACATTGTACATTAATATATATTAATCAAATAACTTTATTTTTACGTATTTCTTATAATATAGTACGTAAGAAACTAAATTGGGGTTTTTTATGATCTTATTCTGATTTCTGTTATTAATATTGATAATTGTGGAAATTGGTCACAATAAGTTTCTTAAGGTTGGAGATGGCTATACAATTAATGGTCTAATGATAAACTCATTACTTATTAAACTTGTTATTATTGACTTAATAAACATTGCTTCAAGAGGGAATCGAACCCACAGCCGTCATCTAAGAACATTTAGCTACACACCCAATGCACCACGATAGTTAAGCATCAATAATTATAATTGTAAACCGGAACATTAGGGCTATCTTTATCACAATTTGCGTAATAAATCACGTAAACAATTTGTGTGTTTTTTATCTAACGCGGGGGGCATTGACCGACTTTACAAATATCGTTGCGCGTGCGCCGACCACGTGACACACTGAATGAAACCATTGTACAAAGATCTTTCGTGGTCGTAGATTGGTCTCTACTCATGGGAAATCATTATTTTAATTTTCCGCTCCGGACGTTATTTCGTCAATTAACACATTCGAGATTTTGAACAGAGAGGGGAGAATGTCCGAAGGAGAGTTATATAGTTTTAAGACTCCGTTCTCAACTTTCCGCCAAATTTTCTAAAATTTGCGGGATTAGTAGTTTAGTAACGCCAAACTTTATTTGGCATAGCAGATAATGCAATAATTGAAGTATATAAAACATTTTCCTAATGGTAATCGAATTCACGACCATCGCGCTTACAGAAAGCCGCTGTTCCAATTCGACACGACCGAAGACTTCAAAAAATATATAAATTACAAGGAAATAATATTTATTTTTCAGAGGTCCAACTAAATTGGTTAGTGCGCCCGTAGCTAGTAAGATATGAGCAGTGGATATAGAACCAATGTCACCGTATTATTTGGCCCATGAAGATAATTCTTCTTATTGTTTGAGGAAATAGTCGTGCGTAACGATGTTTTTGCGTTTCTAGTTAGAATTTGTATAAAGTTGGTTTTTTTTAAAATATAATTATATTAAAAGCCCTTTTTTGTTATGTTATTATTATTAATAAATAATGTAAACAATATTTGTTTTATTATTTACAATAATACTCGATTTTTCCGTAGATTTTTTTTATAAAAATGTAACAATAATCAGAAGAAAACGATAGTAAGAATAAGAATATAAAAAATAGAATAAAAACTACTAAAAGAGGTCAAAAATTAGCGGATTTTAAGTAAATAAACCTAAACGTATACTTAAAAAAAAACTTTGAGCACAATTAACTTCACCAATGTCACTTTATATGGAGAAGATACGTAGAAGTTGGATCAGTAACCAGAGAGAAAGACAAAGTGGTGCCTCACCTAAAAGTAATAGATTATACAATTATACAAAATTATTTAAAACCCACCAGCGACAATCAGCGTGACACTTCTGAATGAAAATTGACGCAATAACGGCGATCTTACTATCGTAGTTACGTAAATATTTACTATTTTGTCATTCAGTCAACATGTTTGTTAGTGGGGCACAGAAATGATAAGTTAAATAGTCATTTCGGTGCAGTTGAGGTTAGTGTGATACAAAGGTATTTTATTTAGGTTTTGAATTTAAAGTTTATAAAAGGGCAACCGCAGCGTTGAGTGTTAATTTCAAATTCTTTTATATACATAAAGATATAAAAAAACCTACAAGATTTATATATTTAGTCTATACGTATCACATTAAAAAAATCTTATAAGATTTATGTTGACATATTATGAACATTTTCCAGTAGGAATCTTAGATAGTCGTTCAAGTGATAGGGTATCGTAGGTCAAAGGCTATCGTCGGGCATCGAACCCATTACCGCCTTTATATAATATCAATGTGATAAACTATAGGAATTATATGAAAAATTGTTATATAAATGTTTTGTAATAATTTGAAAAACAAAAGTTATCTTCATTCTAAAAACATGTATATATAAAATTGTTATAATTATAACGACAGTCTTATATAGGTAGAATGTTGCACTTTGTATGCAATTTCAAGTTAAAAAACTAATATTACATTAGTGATTAAAATATTCTTTTTTTTTCAATTTCATGCTCTATTTCGCTTATAATGTTTCTAAAATATTTAACTATGTATTTTATTCAAAATTCGTAAATAAAATAATATAGTAACCGTAGTGGAGGGGCAAACTTTAAGATTTTCATTTCCTTTCACACAACACCTCAAGAATTCAGCAAAAAGTGGAGAACAGAAGTGTCTTAATGGGGAACGAAGTGTCTTAACATTAAGTTTCCAGGTTCCCTCTGGCTATCCTGTCATGTGCGAGATAAAGCGTGAACACTTACAATTAAACGACTATTTAGCCACTGAGCCACTAGAATATCTATATAAATTAATTTAGTGCCCCGCAGCATACAAATACTGAAATTAGTGAATTTTCTAATATACACAGAGCTCTATGTCTGAATAGTTTAATACTAAGTAATTTCTGTTAGAATCAGGCATTCATTTGGGTATATAATTTTACAGACCACTGATTTCAATTAACTTGGTTTTGAGAATATGTTATACGGAGTATTTTTTTTAGTTTCACGCCGTATCGCGTATGTAAACGCCGTTTTCCCAACAATGAATTTTAGGGACATTGCATATTGAGTGGTGGAACCCAACGCCGCGTTGTGCACAATACTTGGTTTCAAATTCCACTTGGTTTATTATTAAAAACAGAAAAACCAATTGGCGCTAATTTAAATGTTTGGAAAAAGGAGATCGACCTCACCTATCCACTTTATTGTAAATTTGCAAAATATAAATATAATGTGAAGATATTTTACATTATTAATAATGTATTATTTTTAAAGAGAGGTTACATATACTTCCCTCAAAGACTACAGTAGTAGAGTTTTGGAAGTATCTAGTGGTATATTCTCATATGTCAACATAAAGAATAACCCGCCAAAGTACTTAAACAAATATTAAATTCTAAAATAAATGAATCGGTCACCCATCAAGTAACAAACACGAAGGTTGCTTAACCAACTAGGGCACGTCACTTGACCCGTGCGATATCACACCGCAAACTAAATAGGGACTCGAATATAATAAGTATTTGTATGAAAAAATGTTATATTGTTTGTTCTATATAATCTCTTTTACAGATAAACAGAGAAAACCTGAGAAACTAGTGTTAAAACACTCCATTCCCATTAAACACCTCAGCCACTTCTCCTCTACCCCCGAATTCTGAAGGCATTGCGTGTTGACTGAAGGAACTCAACGTTGCATTTTTGCCTTGGTACCAAAGCGCGGGAAAAGAAACTAAAATATATTTTTTTTGGTCGGGTAGGAATCGAACTTACAACCGTCGCGTTACAACCACACGTTTGTTCCCCTGTGCCACGATATCCTCATGATCTCTTATTTATTTTAATAATTATTAGATGAACTCTCTACCAGGGCAGTTATTTATTGTATAGAGTAATCATCTATGTAAGTTAATGTTTATCTCTAACAGTTTTAAAAGTCTAAATTTTAATTTAGTAAAATATTTATTTTAATAGTCATTTATTTCTCTTTAAGTATTTTATAATATTCTTTAAGTAATATTCTTTAAGTATTTTATAATGCACATTTTATATAGTTATAAACCTATAAAAACCCTAAAAAACGTTAAATTAATATTTTTCACAAGAAATTTATGTAAATACGTATAAATGTTTTTACCCTAGCGACAAGCTCCTGTAAACTGGTACCACCACTTCTTGTCTTTATAACGGTAAACAAGAATAGTTCCTTATAAATGTATGTTCTAAAAAATATCTTTGTATAAAAACTAGAGATGACCAACTAAACTAATACCAGTTAGAGAAAAAAAAGAGTAAAACGAAGTAAAAGGAAACATAAAGGCTCGGAATCGATCCCGCGCTTAGATCATCAATCTTTTGCTTCCTTCGCGCCAATTTATCCGCGATAGAAAGAGATGGGTGTATTAATGTGTGAAGATGTGAGAGAGATAGCTGTAGGACATAAAGGTTGGTGCTCAGGATCAGTTCGGATAGTCGTATAGTGAAATATTAGAAGTTTTAGATTTTAAATTAATTAATTTATGTTTTAATAATTGGAATTTTAAATAATTAATTATACATATTGTTTTTATTATGAATGTTATAATATTTTCTTGTATATAATTGGCAAAATGTTATTTTCTATTATTCTAGAAATATAGTTTTTTTTAGAAAAAATAGCCGAAGAGTTAGCTAGGAAAAGACTAATTAATAAGTTAAATTTATTAATAAACAAGCAGAATTCAATTAAGAAGCGACAGTAAAAATATATTTCATTTCATATAAAGGTCGCGTCGAGATTGTATTTATGATTAAATAGTTATATTCAGTTAAAACTTTTCGTTATATAAAGAGTTGAACTTTATATTATTTTTAAATGTTATGTAAAATTCCGATATTATTTATTGTTAACAATTAAATTTTAGTTTTACTTAAAAAATCTTAGTTTCAAAAGTTTAATTTCAAATTTATAAAGATATTTAAAATCATAAATAAATAGTAACTAGTAGTAAAGTTTTGTCGAAAAATACTAAAAAACCTTACTTGTCAAAATAACTTTATGTTAAAACACTGTTTATCCATACTCTCCGCCCATTCGAGTCATTACGCGTTGAGTTGCAGAAGTAAATTAAATATATAAAAATTTGTTAATGTGTAATAATTGTTTGTAACTAAATATACATTTATATATTTATATTTGAAATAGTTTATTAAAGTTTCCGAACCGATAGCGCTCAAGCAAGTAGCAGTCGACGGCCGGACTCAAGGTTGAGATGCGCACACGCAGGAACCCTCACACACACGCACACACACACAAACTCGTAATTGGCAACGATTAGCACAGGAAGGCTGGCTTTTTACTTTTTTCTCATATAAATAGAATATTGGCGCCGGCTAGATTAGTGTGTTTGGTTCTTTATCACTTTACTTTTTATAGATTATGCACTTTTTAAATTTATCTTTACTTCATTTTAAGTAGTAGAGTCATAAAATGGCTATAAAGTATCTAGTTATTATCAGTTATATGCATTTTAATTCGAAATATCCGTCTTGACTCACCGGCATTCTACATGATTGTAAACGCGATGCTTGTGGGTTCGATTGTCACTTGAAGAAATAAATTACTTTTGGTTCCTCAATGTGGTAAGACGAGAACTCGCGGAAAGGCGTTGTCTCGAAAAGAGGGGGTGGTGTTTTGAGAACAAGATATCCTAACATTAGGTTCCCTCTACCGGCCCAGCAGGGCTATATGGGATACATATATATTTATAAAATAGAAAGTGACGAATAGTTTCATTGCCTTCCATATTATCTGTTCTTCCCAGTAAATAATTTGCTTAAAAAATGTTTTTTCTTTAACATATCCTCTTATTATCGGTAATTCCGGTAAATTTAATCACTCTACGCTTCAAAGCTTCTAGCAACAACACGTACTTGAGATACCGTTTTAAAACAATAATGTAAGTGTCAATTAAATATTGTAAAATTTAAAAGTAAATAAGATCAAGTGTTTATGTTCTAATAACGCGCGTACTAAGTAATATACTCGTATATAATGAAGGATGACAGGTCCTTGTTAATTATTTCCAGGTTTTATAGTTTCTTAAAGAATTTTTTTTCCAGCTTCATGCTGTATCCCGCATGTAGCAGGGTAGGCAGGGGAAGCATATAAGCGACCCCGCTCCACACTTTCCTATGAATATTGGAGGCATTGCGTGTTGAGTGGCGGAACTCAACGCCGTGCTTTTGCCTCGGACACCAGAGTAAAAAGAAAAAAACGTTTAAAAAAAATACTGAAATATTAAAAATAAATTTATTTATTGTAAATGTAATAATTTAGATAATAAAATTTTGAAAAGTGGGATTCAAAGAGCATAGATTCGAAGCCCATTCTAAATTATAATTTATAACCCGGCCGTTAGTTAGACATGTCTTCTTTTAGACATATCTTTATGAAGATCCCTACAATATTACCGACTTAAAGGTTGTCCATAATAATGAATATTAAGCAAATGTTGCTATTTACATTTTAATTATATTTACTAAGTTACTAGTCAAATGAACACGTGGGATTAGTGATTTTTAATGATTTTTCTGACCTTTAGTGATGAAGCTGATGAGGACCAGGTAATAGATAGTTTTTCGTGCCAACTTTTAGCTCCTTGCTATTAGAGAGCTGAAGAGTTTATTTCGGTGAACGCGCTAATTTTAGGAACTACTGTGTGTGAACCGTGGGAATCTACTGTAAAGATACTCTGTTCCCGTTAAGACACTTCTGTTCTCTCCTTTCCGCCGAGAGAGACACTTTATGTTGAGTGGTGGACTTACATATCTCATACACCACACATTTGACCGTGAGGACGACGCCAGAGTTAAAAACTAGTACACTATGAGACTCTATAACTCCGTTACACTGATCTAATTATCTACATCGGTATGCACTTAGACTAGATGCACAAGAAAAAAGCGGTAATCGCGTGGAATTTTCTCTCGCGAGATATGTATATAGATAGTGAAAACTGTAAACAAACACGTTAGGTGTACCGTCAGCATGCAATGGTGAAAGTATGGGGTAGGGTGGTCGAGGTGTGATAACGTGAAACATACTTATAGAAATATTAAATGAAATGCAATTGTATTACACTTAAAGCTATACACTTTTTTATTATTAACTAATCGCTACTGGCGTCTGAAGTTATTGCCTATGTTTGTATTTCTTTAAAGAATTGGTGTTAAGACACTATTCGTTTCCGTTCCCTGTTTACTTTACCTTTAGAAACATCACATATAATATATTAATATATTTTATTTTAGATAAAGAAACAGACCATTCACTAAAACCTCTACTACATCCATTCTATCTATATAATATTAAAAATCAACAAAATAAATATTATACAAATTTTTTTTTGCTAACGCTACATAAGACGGGATGAATGCAGTTTTTGCAGCGGCAGCGAAATTGAAAGTGGAAACCGTCGCAATTATGACATTGTTCTACATGAAAAACCACGCGACTGCCGTGCGACCGGGGAAACTACGAGTACACCACTCTCCTCTCTATGCGTCTTCATATGGTTACTGAGTAAACTTTGTGAGCTTACTACTATAGTAGATAAGTATTCAAACAGTAGACTCGTTTAAAACTATACTATAGTAGATACGAGTTCATTAGATATGGCGTGTAGAATAGTTGACAACAGCTATGAATTAGCTGAGCTAAAGAAATCCAAATTAAATAAATATTTCATTTCTTCGAGCGGAGAAAAGTATGAATTAACATAAGAATTTAATATTTTTTTTATAATACTATACAATTATACACTGTATGACACTCAAAAGGCAATATTTATATTTGGGCGGAAAGAAAAAAGAGGAAAATGTTTGGGCGGAGTGACTTTTCACTAGATCCTTTAATACGTTGTTGATCCTCAAAGTATTACAAGCATAACGCATCTTTGTACTGATCTATTAAAGTAGAAAAGGAAAAAATATTTGTTTTCTTTCGTACAAGGTTAGTTTTTTTATTCTACAAACACACCAATCTCTTGTTCCTTTTGAAAAGTTAATAAATTAAATTAAGAAAACAAATACCAAATAGTACTATGAATATAAATATTTTTAAATTCATATTAATAAAAGATAAAAGGCGACGTTGGGTTTCGCCGTTGAACGTAAAATCTCAGAAATAATTGGCGAAAAGTGGGGGGCGGATTGTTTTAACACCACATAAGTTCCCTGTATTGTTCCCTAAGCCTAGAATTCGGGAACACATAATATAAGTAGCTTCCTCGAAACTAATATAAAAAGTTTTGCTTTTCCAAATGTTTTGTTAGTAGCATAATAAAAACAATGGAGCAGATATCTAGGGCATAAATAGCCGGTAATGTGATTACAGCTGTAAGCTAGAATTACATTAGTACTTCGGATCGAAATGATATAATACTACATTGTATTAGGTTTTGTTGGAGATTAGTTCGTTTATCGACATATGAGAGATGTTAGCAAGGAAACAAGGCTGTCTTCACGCAGTGACATAGTAGTGGGCGGGATCCCGCTTGGGCAATGAATTATTGTCATTTCTTTCCTTTGGTAACAAGCACGGCGTTGAAGTTCACCAATAAATATGTCATGTCTCGAAAGTTAGTAGTTGCGTGGGGAATGTGATTTGATATTAGGTTCCCTCTGCCTACCCAGCTATTCGCGGGATACTGTGTGAGGCTATTTAATTTTTTGTTTTAACCTTCACGCTTTATCCCGCATATAACGGAATAGAAAAAGAGAATCTATTGTCAATATCCTTTCCTAACTTTCCACCCAAATTCCCAAAGCAATGGACGTTACTCACTTTCTCGAGAAGTGATCTCGAACCGACAACCAATGCGTTTACCGAATACGCGTCCACTGCGTCATAAAGGCCTCTATTACTACTTAACTAAATTATACTAAGTGTTCAACCAGCTGTGGTATATTCCTAGAAACGCGCTCATCACTCGTTTCCCTTTCGGTTTTACTTTAATTGAGACGTATGTGTGAGAGTTTTCATTGCGTGTGTAATTACTACAGAGATTGCGCATTCTTAGCGATTTGTCTCATATACAAGAAATGTGTAAGAAATAACAAGAGATATATTGTAGTGAATGTTTAAAAATTTTATCGTAGCGGGACTAGAACCTGAGCCTTTTGGGAAGCGGCCAAGTGTTCTGAACACCAAACCTATAAAGTTATATTCATTGAAATTCTTATACAGTAGTTTATAAGTTATTTATGTTGTTAACGTCTTTTGTAAAAATATTTTTCTGTCCCTAGTGTGGAATAACACTTTAAAATGTTAGAAATGTATGTGATATATTGAAATACGGTCAAATCGAGTCATTGTGTGTTGGATGGCAGAACTCAATCAATATTTTTTCAGTATATCAGACCTTTACCAAATCCACACAAGACGTAGTAGCTAAAAGATTGATATAAGAACGAAACAGCCCCTAGCGAAAAATTATTTCAGCAATATTAAATATAAAATTATGTAGAACACAATCAGTTATTCATTCACTTAGTATAACGTAAATTATTAGAGAATTCAACATAACGATATTCCTAATGTCAACAAATTATAAGTATTTATATATGTATAGGAATATTATAGCGAATGCTACCGTCTCCGAATACCTACCTAGATGGCACTTAGGTACCTCAGTTAGTTATCTCAGAAATAGGATTTCAAGTAATATTTGATGAATAAATAATATCCCGATGTAGCCCTCGGGCTACAAGGCCTACCCAAGGACGGAGTCTAGACGAATTTCTGGATATCTAATTAATATTAAACTCGTTGTTGCTTTGTCTTGTTTAGATTTTGTAACAACGTTAGGTTTGTTGCTTCTAAAATAATCATTGAAGTGAAATGTTTGTTTAAGTGATGATCAAATCAACCCTTGTAGTGTTTTATTTTTAAGTTTTTAAGCCTTCATATCTGGTGTTTTAGTAGAGTCATGTTTAAAGATGATTTAACTTGTTCGCGGGAATAAACTGTTTTTATTTCCTCGCTCTGGTAATAAGACAAAATGCAACGTTAAGTTTCTCCAAGAGTTTTGTTTCTCAATACGCGATGTCTTGAAAATTAGGCGGTGCGTGGTGTCTATTCACTAAATTTCCTCTGTTCACTAAATCAATCATCATGATTGTAAAAACTTTTATTTTCTTTATTTTTCTTCGCAGACACAATAATTAACGTTATAAAACTAAATAAACACTAACAGTTCTCTTAATACATGCAATAACACCCGCGCAAAACTAGGTCAGGTACGGCTAAGGTGACTTTCCCAAGCATAACCTTCACCGTGAAAAACTAAATTCATAGCATGCACTCCGCTCGTACCGACTGAATACTGAAAATATTCGTAACATAACTATGTAGGTCACGATTATATTACAGATTTATGTTTTTTTAAGGCAGAGAGAACCTTGGAACCTAATATTAGGACACAGTCAGAGGCATGGTGTGTTTATTGGCGGAACTCAACGCCGCACTCACTCGCCTAAAGATTATTGTTGTAGATTTACTGTAGATTATACGTTTTATGTCAAAATACGTAGTGTTACAGATTTACCCCGCTACTATGTGGACTTTAAGACGTGAAAACATTCTTTCTCCTTTATTATAATAATAATATCAATCTATATCCCAAAATAACTTAAATATATCTTAAGAAATATAAGTTAACATTATTTTAATAAGGTAACTCTAACCATTTGACGTAACTGTAAGTAGGTCGGTCTATCGCGAGACGTATCGCTTGTTCAATGTCAGGTTTCCCTGGCGGTTAGAATGCACTTTCTTCCTGCACACACACACACACAGGCGCGGTGTGTGCACATACAGTGTGCATTGCACACAGCTATGCAGTTGGTAAACGAAAGTCTGTGAATGGATCTACAATACTATTTTACTATTATTTTTAAGACACTCTAGTTATTTGTTAAGTTTTTATTTGTTACTTTGAAATATTGTAATTTAGTGTAAAATAGTAAATGTTTTTGTTGTTTTTTGTACATTTATACAGCTTTAAAATTTTCTCTCACAGTAGGTTAGGTAGAAAAAAGTTATGTGACGAATTGAAATTGAGTAACGAAACTTAACGCCGCGCTTATTGATAGATTAATAAAAAGAATCAAGAAAATAACTTAAATAAAATTATTCTCCAAAATGGGGATCGAATCCTCAATCATCGTGTTTACAGTGAGAGTTGTGAAGATAATATTTATTTTGTTTGATTTTTTTATAGTACTTACCTCAATTTTATATTCTGTGATGAACGCTTATTTGACTAATAACATTGTCACTCTTACCTGAAAAGACAAGAAAATGGCTTATTTAGTGGAATTACTCAAAGGAAAGAAATATAATAATTTATAAAAAGGATATAAACAAGATATATATTGAATTCAAAAATTAAAGATCTCAATTTCATATATTTTTTGTCTGTACTTCCTGTTAAAGTGTCATGGGAATTTTGGCAAGGGACCGTTTGACAGCTACTGTCAGCTGTCAAGTTTTAGAGAAGGAACTCCGTATATTTTTTTTCCATTATATATTATACATCCCGCTGAAATCCGCAGTTTGTCTTTTGAGATTAAATACAAAGAATCTTAAAGAAGATAGACTGTACTATTATCACCTATCAAACCCCTTAATATAGTATTGTTAATTATATAAATATAAAAAAAAATGACTTACATAATGTAAAAAATTAGAATTCCCTTATTTATTTTTAAAATGTTTCGTTAGACCGCAGCCATCGGCTACATGAAATTTCAGTATTTATCAAATATTGACTGAATCTAATTCCACTCTTTATTTATTTTGTTATATACCTAAATAATAATGAATATATATGATTCTACGAAACTGTTCCAGTGCTGAGATTAACGCCGCGACATACGTTACAGAACGCTAAGTCTATATAAACACCGATAATAAACCCCTAACGTTCGTCAGAACAATCTATTTATACTAAAAAAGCAATGTTATAAAGGCGTCACGTTATATACTGTATTCTAGGCTATGTAATACATATTTATGTCCTAGAAACGGGTTCAGAATACATGAAAGCACACAAGGCTTTACAAAAACATCCATTGTGAAGGTTAATATTAGGACGCCGGTGGGTAATAATTAATTATACATATGCTACCTCGTTCCTGGGATTTGCTAATTTTTGTTTACGCGTGTTTTTATAAAAAAAAAATAGTATTATACCTTTACACAGCTTCCCGCATACAGCTGGGTAGATAGAGACAGAAGGAAACCTAATGTTAAGATATTCTGCTCTCCACTTTACGCATAATTTTCAAGATTTGTTGAGTGAAAAAATTCAAGGCTTACTAGAGCCAGGAAATGAAAACAATTTAATTTCCCTGAGTGGGGATTGAACAAACAACCGTCGTGTTTACAGTCACTAAACTTCCTCAGATTATCGTACAATTAAATATAAAAAAAATAATTATTGCACACACAAATTTGAAACTACTGGACAGATCTAAATTAACCTCTTTTTACGATAAGTATCATCATCATCATCATCATCAATAGCCATCTTTTGTCCACTGTTGGACATAGACCAATTCTCGTCACCACACTCGATCCTCAGCTTTTCGGACCCATCCGCTAAGTAAGTATCCGATATGATAAGTATAACTATTGCAAATCTGCAATATGTAAAAAAAACATATAATATATAAACTGACGACACCCAGAAACTTGAAATATCGAAGCTCTACATCACAAGGGGGAAAGCAATGACGCAATTATTGCTACAATAAAAATTTCCACCGCATTTCATGACATAAACCATCTAATTACGTGAATTTCAGCCCAGACATATACTTACAGGCATGTACACCCACACAGACACACACTCACACAGACACGGGCCCTACAGTTGCTCTACAGGGGCTCTACAGTATACAGGGTGGTTGTATAAAGAAAGTTAAACATAGGAGGTTTTCGGATGGTTTTGTGGGTGTAGAGTGTAGACGGAGGGTAACGTCCTCCCAAACGACCTTCAGACAGGGCGGTGGGCGGCGTCTCGGAAGCCTTTGCGTGCTGCTAGAAATATTTGATACTGGGGTCTGGAGTACGAACTCGGGATGATGTATTGGTGTAATTTTTGATATGGTTACACGGAATACAGATATGGAATGGAAAGGAGGCTTTATATTTAATAAAAAGTATATTTCTAATAATTGTCCGTAAATAATTCATTTAGTTAACTGATTATTTTTATATGTAGACTACCGGACGCGCGCAGCTTCGCTTGCGTATTTAGGGGTGAATTCTAAAAAACTACGAAACATGTGTTCAATGAAATATTTTTAAGAGTCTAAATTTCAAATTTTATAAAAATCGGTGGCGATTTAAAGATTTTTCCATACAACCTTTCAACCCCTTATTTGCACCCTTAGGGAGTGAATTCTAGAAAACCATGAAACACATGTTCAATTAAATATTTTAAAGAGTCTAAATTTAAAATTTTATAATAATCCGTGGCGTTTTAAAGATTTTTCCATACAAACTTTCAACCTCTTATTTCCACCCTTAGGGGGAGAATTCTAGAAAACGATGAAACACGTGTTCAATTATATACATTAAAAAATCTAAATTTCAAATTTTATAAAAATCGGTGCCGATTTAATTTTTTATATAATAAACTTTCAACCCCTATCTCACCCCTTTAGGGGCTAAAATTTTTCAAAATCCCTTCTTAGTGAATGTCCAGATTACAAAAGTAAACATCTGTCCAAATTCCACGTTTCTACGCACAGCGGTTACGGCTGTGCGTGCGTCTTACCTCAGTCAGTGAGGACAAGTCCTTTTATATATATAGATATTTAATAAGCATAGACAAAAGATTTATTTTTATATTACAATGATTTCTTTTTGTAATTTTTATAATAACTATTCTCAGAAGAAAAAAGGATTCAGCCCTTTTGAAAAAAAGGTACAAGAACAATTACTTTTACTAAAACAATTATTTAAACAACTAAAGCTGAAGTCTACAATATAATTTTCTTTTTCTGGGGAACTTGGGAAACTTCTAGTAAATTCCCTGGAAAATTCTACCGAATCAATTTAACATTATTGTAGTTATACTTTCGCAATTTTTATACTGAAATTGTCCAAAACCTAAATAAAAGGATCGGTCGTCCGTAACAGATTTCTTTACAAAGCGAAATCTAATTATATATGGCACATATACGTAGCCTTTGTAAAACACTGTATATACTGGATACATTATAATAATTAATGTCATTATATTCTTTCGAAAGTATATATTTTTATAAGGGCAAGCCTCTTTTGAACTAGGTTAAGTAGAGAAGAGTAAACCGGCATCCTTCTGTAAGAATGAACGTTGTGGGTTCGAGCACCATATTGGTAGATATATTCATACAAAAAAAATCTTTTTTTATGAAATTTCCTAAAATAGAACTTAACGCTACATTTTTTCAAGCGAAGCGCGGTACTTAACCGCCGCTCAATCCGCATTGTGTTGAAAATTGAGTAGAGTGAGAAACGAAGTGTCCTAACACTCTACGTAACTTCTACCTTGCTGTATGTTATGGATACAGCGTAAAGCTGTTAAGTAGGTTGAACAAATTAAAATATATGAAATCGGTACATATACAATGATATTTTAAATAAAATATATTCTGTCCTACAAATACAAATAACACGTTAAGACATTTAATAAGATTTCCATATTAATATTTACGATTCCACAGAGAGAACATTTTCAGCTCGACCTAACGCTTAGTAGTAACTAAACGTAGTCTAGATTAATAAAACATACCGTACTAAGCCCTGAATTCGAACCCGAATACCCTTTCAGCCCCAGAGGTTTTGAATAAATGACGACGGGGACACAGCCTTATTGCACACACGTACACGCCTGTAGTATCAACACACACGCACATTTACATAAATTATTATTCCCTACTAATTCGTCTCAGCTCAAGGACAAACCTAGAACTGGGAGACCTGAAAAGACCTATCCACAGAAAAACTCGATTTTAACCTCTATAACTTATATATAAGGTTCAATATATTATAATGTAGAGTCAACTTACTCCCTTATGAAATATTACCTTTGAGCTTTGAAAGCGAAATTTGTACCTGATGTAATTATTGTGTAATTTTGAGATTTATTACGTTGGGATAAAGCTAAAATTCAGTTGGTAGGGTTCCGTTTGATGATAGAGCGGGATAGAGCTATAGGATAGAAAGAGACGACTTGGTCCGTGACCTATCCTACTCACGAATGTTGAGTCCCGGAACACCGCATTTTAACAAGTTGTCTAGACGTTTACGTTTGTGTGCGTTAGGTTTGTATGTGTGCGGTGCGTTAGTGTGCTCTTATCTTATTTGCTGTGTGTATGTGTGTGTGTGCGTCTGAATTATTAATTATTCTGGTGGTTAGGAATTTTCACGTACAACCCGACATGTTGAGGTGTTTGTTATATATATACATATACATATTTAAATACACACATATATATGAAATGATTTGTACTTGCTTATTATTATAAGCGCCATGTTTGGATTAGCGCAGTGAAAATAAACTGAGCTCAAATGATGGTACTGAGTTCAACACCTTAAATCTCCTATCGCCAAGCTAAAGACGGCATTTCAATACTAAGTATAGAAGTCAGTTGTAATAACTAAACCTAAACTTTAAATTTAGTTTTTGTTTATTAACATCTTCACTGTAAATGTGATAATTGTCTTTTAAACGTGACGCTTGAATGATTGTGTTCACTCTGGTAAAACAAAATGCGGCGTTAAGTTCCTCCTTCGAACACATAATGTCCAAAATAATAGAGTAACTAATTTAATATAATATATTACAGCCCCCAGCTATTACAACAGCCACATATATATGAAATATTTGTATTTTCCCAGCGTTTTTTCATCGTCTGCGGTTAAAGGCTTAGTTCAGAATTCGCAGTAATATCACGCACCGTATATACGGGCCTAAACAAACAATACTCGATGAAATATTCAAAGTTTTGCGTGTGCTTCGAAATCTAGGCTTATTTTGAGCTTATATATAGCTTATATATAGGTGGGACTAATATTTACTAATATTTATTATTGCAGCTTTTTTATATTAAATTATGTGACCGGAAAGTATAGTGATAAAACACTGGGTTGACTTTCCTTTTTTTTCTATATATTATTTTTAATAATGTTAACTATTAATAATATAGTATTTATGTGTGATTTTTAATAGCTTCACGTAATATCTCGTATATAGGAGGGTAGGCAGTGGAAAACTCGGGGTAAGATATTCTGTTCACTAAAATTTTGTAATTGGCTGAATTTAATGTCGCGCTTTACATACCGAAGCGGGATAATGAAAATAATTTAAACATAATCATTCCCCCAAGTAAGAATCGAACCGACAACCTACAAGTCTACAGTCATACACTACCCCACATTACCACAAGTCCTCAAATATATAATAGATTTATAAAATATATATTTTAAGCAAGCCCCACAGTTTCGTAACCCCCCCCCCCCCCATACCTCGTACCACCCTTGTTGCATAAGTTCAGCAACCCGCCGTCCGGACGAAGAGGCTTTCAACTCACTTCCACCAGACAGACGAACTTTACAGTTAGATGTTTAAGATATTATATAGAGTACGATATTTAAATTAAGTTACAAGGTATATTTTTTACAGGTATTTGGGGAACGTAGTGCCTTTCCATTGAGTTCCCTTCACTGGTTATATAATATACTGTATTATCAACTTAAGAAAACATACAATTCCATTGGGCTGCCATGACGCAGGGTGTAAATAGCACGGTAGTGAGGCATAAAATGCCTCAAGAATTTGATGGCAAGATGGGAGCGAAAGAGTTAATAGGAAAGGCACTGTATGAACAGCAGGTCCTCTAGTTCTCCCTCTGTCTACTCTGCTATAGAAGGGATACAGCGAGAAGCTAAAAAAATACAAATACAAATAGACGTGTCTATCCAGACTTATCCTAACTGTAAAAGTATCAAATTCATGCAATTAAATTAATTCACAAATAAATAATTTAATATTAAAATCATAAAATTCCGATAGAATACGCAGAGGAAATGAAAATATATATCAATTTCATTTAAAACTTCATATTATTCCATGAAATTTTTCTTATTGCATTATTCCACGAAAGTCACAAATTTTCATGAAATAATGCAATATATATGATGACAATGTTAGAAATTTCATGTTTAAGCATACAGACATATTTCTATAATATAAATAGTATAAGTAAAGTAATAGTTGGGATAATCCTGCTTCACAGTTATGCATTCGGGTTGGTGCCCCTTCGTCCGGACACCAGACGAGGTGAACCTTTTAGTGACAAAACAATCTGTTTTGTTAAATATCTATGTATTTTTTTCCCTATTTTTAACAAGATAGCCAAAGAGTCAACCGACGTCGCGTAATAGGACTCGATGGTTATGGCGCATATTTTATTTCCTCGAATAGGAATCGAATCCACAAACTATCGCGATAATAGTCGCATGCTTATGCCCCTCGGGTAACACTGGTCCCAGATATTCATTATAATAAGCAAAGACTCTCATATCTTAGACTCTTATATAATAACTTAACTAAATTAAACCAAAATATCAAAGTCTAGTTTAGATAATATTCTGAATTGTCTGTATTCCAGGGATGCAGGCAGGTGACTGCCCTCACGACCGAACCTCAGACGAGGTGAAGGAAGATTTTATGAGACTTCCAGAAATTTTTGCTTTGAACCTAAAGTATCAATTTCTTTTATTTAAAAATTATTCACTTTACTTATACATTACACTTTAATTATAAAATCATTTTAAATTTCTTCATATAGGTTATAAGTTCAAATCTTCGAATATTATTAAATTTATATAAGTGGCGTAATTAGTAAACAAACAAGTTCAATTATTGCACTAAAAAATGTGACTTTTTAAAGATGTGTGAAATGAAACAAAAAATATCATATGACAAACACATGACTTTTTTCTTTAGAATACTTCCGATTTATAATTTTGTATTGCAGCCGCACATCACCAATACATAAAGCCATGAAAACGACCGAAAAAATTATACACATAAGGAGTATAAAATAAAAAAAAACATTTGACTAAAAATAAACAAAAAGACAGAGACGACAGAGTGTCTTAAAATTTCTCGGCGTATTTTTCTCTCTATTTCAACAAAATAAATGTACGGCAAAATGTATAAAACATAAACAATATTATGCTTGAAATTAAATTTCCATAACCTTTTGTCCAAACTTTAACATTCTATCGTCAAATGCACGCAGTTCTCCGTCCTTTGCCCGGACTCCAGACGAGGTGAACGGGATCTTAATGTGACTTCCACAGGCTTACAGTGAGATTACGTAGACTAGATATAGCACAGAGGCTTATTTATTATTGCTTTATATATATAGATTAGGATTTTTTAATTTAAACAGAACAAAACTGAAATATTTACAATTTATAGTAAGCGCGGCACTTATTTATTCAATTTAATAATTATTAAATTCCCTCCACTCTTGTCTGATTAGAAAGAAGTGGTTCATCTCTGGGTTCTTTCTTACCAACTATTACATTGGCGATTAAATAATCTACTTCTCAATTTATCCCACATAGCAGGCAGAGGGTCCTAATGTCAAGACCACGTCGCCCAATTTTCAAGACACAACGTGTTGAGGTTGAGACCATAGCGGAGGAATGAAAAATAATTTAAATAAAATAATTTACTATTTGAGATATATAGACAGAAATAATTATTTTATATATTATATGAATTTCGTAGAATATAAGTGAAATAACGTGCGAATAGACATGAAGGTCGTCTGGACCAGAATGGTGGGTGAAATCGATTTTATGTACGAAGCTATATGTATATGAAAATATATTTTGTATGTCATCTAGATACATTATTTGCAAAGAAAATTGTCCCAGAAGCTATCAAATTAAATAATTTTGCTAATACATTTTTTAAAGCTAATCAATTTATGTAGCAATCGTGCAGAAAGCTACAATTAGCCAAGTACAATATAATTTCATAATAGTAGCCATAATAATAATAATTATTAAATGACTTCTTATTCTAAAAAAAATTGAACAAAACTATTCCAAATCAAAAATGATAAAAGTTTCGTGGTTAGTTTATTTTATAATTACTTTATAAAATGTTCCTTGCTAAGAAACAAGAATATAATACAAGTAAGATAACACCTGTCAAACCTCTACGCAATGCCCCGCTACGGCGTAGAGGACGCTACGGAGCTACGACCGGATGAAAGTCGTCGGATCGTCGACACCGCTGCCTGGCACTCACATTTTGTAATATCAAAGAATATTTTACCACTTTATATAATTTAAGTGGGTAACATCAATTAGTTAAATAATAAAAGGTATAACTGAGTTTAAATATTGCAAGAGAAAATTTTTAAAGGGTAAAAAAATTATAAACGATTTTTTGTTTTACGCTTGTCTTACTATATGGGATAAACATTAGATAGCCTATAGAGAATAATGTGCCATGTTATTCTCTAATTTTCATTAACTCTAAACTCAACTCAAAACTCAAAACTCTAAACAAATTAGGTAGTATCGGTATTTATACGAGTAGTTCAGTTTAATCCCTAGGTTGCGCTACGCTCTACAAGTGACCGCCCGACCTCTAGACTACCTTCCTACTGTGGAGAATGTCGTTGACCATATATGATTTGTTAAATTTCTATTTTTATACAATATACAGAACAGAATGATCGAAGGAATGAAGAATAGTTATGGTCCACAAGTTTGTTTTCCAGAACTTTGTTATTTAAAGAAAAATTCCGTATTTCCCGTTCTCGTTAGATTTCCCCGAAACCCTCTCTTAGTGCTCTCCTACACCGTACTACCAGGAACCAAACTTAATACCAATCACATAGTTTAGACTACAAACTAGAAGTACACCAATTTACAAAAATAATAGCTTGAATTTTATCCCGAGTGAACACAGAACTCGGCACCCATATTGACATACTTTTGTCGATGTACTTAACATTTTACTTGGCTTTAATTTCGCATTTATGTTTTTATGAGATATATACATACATACAATTATACTTAACTAAGAGTTATTTATTTCAGTAGGTACCTATATAAATTTCTAGTTGTAAATTTATGTTATTTGGCTGTAGTATACAAGGGCAAATCGTCCTCTAGACTGGCGTGTCGATGACCAAAATTTTCCTCATATTGCGTAAACCTGAGTGAACTTAGATATAAGCTCCATGGCGGCGATATGGCGAAAGAGGGAATATTACTAATATTCATAAGTATATATATACTATTTTATGTTTCGATAGTCGTAAGTTTAGTTACAGAGTTAGGCCATTTATCCTATATATTTTTTATCTTTGGATTTTCGAAAGTAACACTGTATTACACTACTAGTGTTATGATAATAATTAAGCTATATAAAGGGTTGCATCGGTTAACGTAATAATATTATATTATAGCCCATATTATACCGTAATAATATTATATTATATATTATAGACTTCAATATGTGGATAATCCAATACATAAAAAAAATTGAATCAGTAGTTTTTGAGATATGCGCATTCAATGAAACAATTTTCTTACCTTCATAATATTAAGTACAGATAGTACAGAACAACCGCATGTTTTTACGTTAACAAAGAATAAAACTTGTGACCTTTTTTTCTAATAATTACAACCATTGCCAAACTTTAACAATAAATATTACAACTAACACACACAAATCATTCATTTGTTTTCTTATTTTGATTACGAAAAATATTTTAATAATAACTTCAACTACAATATACTTTTTATTTTACTATTTTTGTATTAGATTTGTGCAACCTTTTAAAAATTATGTATTGTTTAAAATTTTTATTACGAAATTGATCAAACAGTTATAAATTTATATTATAGTATACTTTGGACGCAATAATTTCTGCAAAATCGCATATTCTGTAAGAATAATCTACACATTTTTTTATTTGTTTTCACTATTAGTAGTATCAAGACAAAGACAATGAGCAGCGTTAAGTTACGCCTAATTTACAATGCACCTAAAATGAGCGTAAGGTAGAGTCATTTAGCGTATATATCTTGACACGTCCGTCACAGATTCATAAAGATAAACTTAACCTAGTAACCTGGTGTTAAGACACTCTGTTCTCATTAATAGCCATCCGTTTCCTACTTTCTCCCGAATTCTAGAGACATTGTGTATTGAGAGAGATTGTCTGAACTCAAAATCATGCTTTTGCCTTTAGTTTTTATTCTTCAATATATATTAGTTCTTGTAACATGGTAAATAATATTTTATATCCCAATCGGCCTACCTACAGCCTTTATGGGACGCGGCGCCCTCCAGACGGCGCGAGCGACGGCCCCGGGGCGCCCTCACAGTGCAATGTTCGCTTATTTAAGCTTTCAAAGCGTTTTGGATAGAATTGTCAGTTGTCAGTTACTAAGTAAAAATATTTTAGGGAAAATTTTACGTAATTTAGGTTTAAAGTTCATTTTTATATATTAAATTTTATTTTCTCACTGTGGTAGGGAAAGTTTGGCGTTGAGTTCTATCACTCAATATGCAATGTCTTGGAGAGAGGAGTGTCTTAATACTAAGTTCCCTTTGCCTAGCTAAAGTTCGAAATATTGTAATGCAGTTTAAAAAAAAACCCAGATGCTAGTCGTGGCGCAGAGGCACAGAGTGTGACTGTAAAACTGACTGGTTGTGGGTTCGATCCCACTCGAGGAGATGAAATATTTATTTATTATTAAATAAATATTTATTTTTAATAAGTATTTTTTTCTTTAAAAATACTTATTAAAAATAAATTTAAAATTTTCCCGTTACGTTCAAATTTTTTACGTTTTCTTAATAAATGAAGAAATACACTGAATAGCAGGTACTCATGGATTGTTCGTGAATTATTGCGAAGTAGCTCTAGCAGTTGCATGTTAAACTCTTATTTACAATTCATTACATGCACCGAACCGTCGCTAGTGTACCAAGTTTAAACAAAAATAATATAACATTTACCACTTAACATGGAATGTCTTGAAAATTCGAAAGAAAATAGGCTAAGGAGTGTCTTATCTTATAACTAGGTTCCCTCTTCCTACTCGATTAAAGAGATTATTACGGGAAAAGTTAAATTTAAAATTAAATCACCCCCACGCTGTATCCCGCACACACCAGGGTAGGCAGAGGGAACCTAGTGTTAATACATACCGTTCCCCACTTTCCGCCGAATTCTGCAGGCATTGCGTGTTGAGTGGCGGAACTCAACGCCGCGCTTTTATCTCTACACCAGAGCAATGAAATGGGAATAAAATTTAGATAAATATTTCTTCTCCTCCAGTGGAAAAGATTTCTATTTCTTAAATTTCTTTTATTTGAAATATTTAATATTTTCATCGCTCTCGTCTCGAGGCAAAACACGGAGTTAAGTTCCGCCACTTTACACGCAATGCTTCGATGACTCGGCGGAAAGTGAGTGAAGGAAGTGTCTTAATGGAAACGGAGTGCCTTAACACTTGGTTGCCTGAATTCCTCTCACTACACTTCTAGGTGAGGGATATGGCATCAAGTTAAAAAAAACTCTTGAATGAGTAGAGTATCAAGTGGGGATAGAGGTTAAAATAATTGTCACTTATGTCAGGTAACAGACTAATTTTCATGTATTTTTTTAGTTATTCATCATAATATTTCAAAATTAACGAGTAAAAGTATTTTTTTATTTTTTTTCTACTGAATCTTATTTTCTTTAAACCTAAAATACTAAAATATCATCCATTTATACTACCATTCTATACAAGTATACAGTAATAAAACAGAATCATCGTAATACAAAACATAATTAAAATGAAACACGACCTTGCGGACGATCCGCTAAACTATCGTCAATAAGATAACCAGATTGAAAGACCTCAGTCGAGCGTCGAACCCAAACTAGGTCAATGCAGTGTCCTACTGACGTCACGTTAGAAATGTGTGGAGTGGCCGTGATGTTCTGTAGTACAGATTTGTCTATTATTTACGGAATATTCTGTTATTTGTGTGTAAAAGTTGTGTGTGCAATCTATATTGGAAGGTCTTTATGTTTATTGCACTTTTTTTTCTGCGTTTTTTGGTCTGAATTTGTTTTTTTTTATTATTATTTAAATAATATATTTAATTTCTTTCTATTTTTCTGGAAGCAAAGATGGTAAATATGTATAAAACATTAGGTTCCCAGGTTCCCTTACATTTGCGGGATACAGCGTGGAACTAAAAAAAAGTTTGACACAATATAATAAATTGTTATAATATAGCTTAATTTTTGGGTACTAGTATCCTAAAAAACTGATATTATTTTAAGTTTTTGCAGCGTCGATTATTATTATAACGAATTTTGGTCTTATCCTCAGTTTCGTTCGTATACAATTGAACTGAGAGGAAAAGTACCTACAGATGGTGAATTCGCGTGTAATACACTTCTTTCCTTGCTTTAAAATTTATTACTTTTTAAAATTTCTATTAATTTATTAAATATTTTGTTTTCTATATATGATTCTTTTTATATGCAAAAAATTAGTAGAAACATAGCGTTTAAGAAACTACATTCTCCACTTTCCGCCTTAGTTCAAAATAGTGTAAATATAGAAGTAACAACAATTTATAAACAAAACAATAAAATAATAAATGACAATAAAATAGAGCAATATATGTTAAAATATTAAATTCATGTATGTCAAAATGTTATGTCACTAATTATTTTACGCAAAGAAATAATAATCATTTTTTTGACATAAAAATGCTGTTATAAAAATAACTATCACTATATAAAAAATATATTATTTTGACAAAATACAGATTATATAACCAATTTTAAAGTTAAATATAAGTAATAAAATATTTTTAACAACTTTTACGAACTCTATGCCCTTCTTTACTTATTCAAGTGACATATTTAAGGTATTATAAACTAAAGCTGAAGTAGCCAAAAACACGACATTTGAAAGGTGAAGAGACCCATAGAACCACCGCCTGACACTGTAGTCACGATATATTGCAACATTATATTTTAAACTTAAAAGGTAAATTTTACCCTAAGTTTAGTATAATTGAGGAAATATATTATAAATTATTATATTTTATTAATTTGAATTTAATATTTCACTATTTAGTTTTTTTTTTGGCTTAAAAGCAATGAGAACTTAGAGTTGAAATACTCTGTTCCCGACTTTCCAAGACAACGCTTGTTTTTTTTGTTATATATGAGACTAGCGACCCCCTTGCGGCTTCGCCCGCTTTTACTACTGGATTATTCATATAATGTATGTTTGCAAAGCACTTAAGATAATGTGAAAATTTATTAAACCCTAATGCAACCCGCATTTTCGTAGTTTCAATAAGGATTTTCCAATTGTTTTACACAGCAAGGATTTTTAGTAGGTAATTTTAAATCTGTGCTACTAATCTTTTCAAGTACTTATTAAAATATATTTAAATGACTATTTTTTGATAGTTAAATTACTATTTTTAAACGGAAGAAATTATGAACAAAAACCTACATACTAATAACTACTACAAAAAATATGAAACAAAATATATCGTGCTGAAATAATACATTCAACTCCAATTATCCAATACGTGCAAACGCATCTAAATCTTCGTTGCTATATAGGCCGACGGGTTTTTTTTTTCGAGCTTGTGGTTAATGCTGAAGAGGGTATTCTGTCCCTGATGAAAAGCAAGCACGACGTGGCTGCCTGTGAGGAAAATTAAATAGAATGCATCGGCCGGGAATCGAACCCGGGCCGCCCGCGTGGCAGGCGAGCATTCTACCACTGGACCACCGATGCGTGTAAGGCAGGCGGGCGAGGCGGACGCGCTTGAGGCGGAGCAAAACGTCGAAGCGAGCCGTTTCGCAGCAAGGATTTTTTGATATTGTAACAACTTTTAAAATACTTATTAAAATGAAAAACAGTAAAAAACAGGTTTGATCTACATTAAATGACCAACGTAACTAATATACTTATTTATATGCTGAGAGTAAGGGATAAGTGAAACTTGAGTAACATACAGCTGATGTGTGAACGGCGGGATGTGTCAACAATTAAATGCGTTTTTCTGTAAAACTATTTGCAATTTCGAAATAGTGTGAAAATAAAATTTTATCTTCGTTTAACGTAGAAAATTAATAAAGTATTTTAAAGGATAAGGATTAATACCATTATGGAAAAATATGACTCACAATAAAAAATATATTGAAATTATTATTTTTAGACAGAAAAATGATCAGTGCACGTTATTCTTAAAAGATACGAATATGCCGTCGCGGACTTTTTTGTAGATCTTATTAAGAGGAACAATACTTCAGTACATTTTTTTCATGTAGTACTTACCATTAAAGCAGCGCATGCGCGAAAGTGTCTTAACGGGTAGGACTTTGTACACATTTATCGTATTTATGTTAATTTACATAAAAATATACAAATAATAAACTATATATAAACCTTCCCTGAGAAATACTCGACCTAATGGTGAAAACCGCATAAAAATCCGTTGGGTGGTTTAGAAGAAGAAGAGTTAGAAAGTTCAGACAGACACGAAAAGCGACTTTGTTTTATAAGATATAGGAAGAGGAAAATAAAAAATCTTGTTTTCCGCAATATCACTAAAATTCACCACTAAACAAATTTAAAAGGATTATTAAAATATCAATGGGGTGGGCCCCATATCTTAGAGGTCTTAGAGACTTCTTTAAATTCCAACGGGAACGGTAAAATAGGAAATTCCATTTTCCATGTTAAAGTCTTTTGTTTTGCCAGTATTAACATGATAAAAGTAACATTATCAGGGCGAGTGTCTCTGTGTCTCTGCTACCGCATTTGGGCAATCGGTTGAATGTAAAGAGCTTCCGTTCCACTTACAAAATACTACCGACGCGAGTTGCGCAATCGTAAGATCGCAAATAAAGCTAATTTTTAAATTATTTCTATATGTTTTTAGTATAAAATATTAGTCAGTAATATCGAGATCTCAATCTATAGGTGACTAAAATTTAAAGGAGTTGGGCAAAGTTATTTCTGTACACACAAGGTAAGATTAATTTAAATTCATTTTCAACCTAGTGCTTCATTCTCTTTCTCTATTTTATTTTTGCATTCCACCACTCAACACCAAAGTATTTAAAATTTGGGCGGTGCGTGGGAACCCTGTGCCAGGTTCCCTCGGCCTACCCTGTCGAATTCAGGATACAACATGAAAATATATATCTATAATTCATACACAATCTAACTGAGTTAACACATGCAACCCATACATCCAACGAAAATGAAATAAACATACAAAATGTTTCCAAATTTCTCTAGAAATGACTTTACCCCCCCATGTCAATACTTTAATGGCTGACAATTTAATAATAGCAAATATAAATAGTTATTAACAGTATGGATGGATGGATGGGAAGGAAGGAAACCACTCCGCAACACGACTAAGGACAGAGATCAGTGACCCTGCGAGGTCGGCCCATGTAAATGCAACTCTCAAGGCGCCTGGCCTACATTCCTGACCAACGCGAATACATCTAACATACAAACTATTTCTATTCAAATAGAATTGAAAATCCTTTGGCATGCCCGCAAATGTAAGATTGCTTATCAATTGCAGCTATGCAATTTTTATAGTCCTTATGTCGTTATAAATAAGGTTGCTTTTGATGTAGAAGTTGATAGAGACGGTGACACGAATGAGCTCCTTTTTAGCGTAATCGCTACAAAAAATGATTTGCCATATTGGTTCGTTGAAAGATGTTTATGTTTTAGTTTTTACTTGAAGTTGTAGAAGGTCTTTTTGAAATAGAAAAATGTGAGAAACTAGTGTTAGTCTCAATGAATATAGTGTAAATAGTATACCTAATTAATTATATAATATATAGGTAGCTAATAATTTTTGTCAATTTTTTTAGTATTCCCAGATTTCAATATTTTCTACACACCTAACTACACACATATTTTAAGTGCTACATCCAGTATTTCCCGTTTTCGTAAGAGTTTCAAGAAATCCTCTCTTAGTGCACAATCTACCTTTTTTTAGCTTGAGTTAGCTAAGCAGAGGGTTCCTGGGGAACTTGTGCCAATCTACCAACATGATAAATGTAACTTTCTAAGCCCAATAATTAGTTCGAAAAATTACATAAAAACTTACTTTTATACTTTTTCTGCATAGCAGTTAAAGCTGAGGGAACCTAGTGTTAAGACACTCCGTGCCCCACGCACAATGCCTGAAGAGTAAAGGAACCTTAATAAGACATATATTTTTTTAGCAACTATTACAGTTCATCCCGCTCATAGAAGAGTAGGTAGGGGGAATCTAATGTTAAGACACTCCATTCCCATTGAGATACTTCTGTCACACATTTTCCGCCGAATTCTGGAGACGTTGCGTGTTGATTGGTGGAACACAACGAGCGAGTAAATAAAAATGATTTAAATATAATCATTCTCTCCAAGGGGAAACGCAACCACATCCATCACAAGTACAATCAGAGGCTGTTCCACTGAGCCCTGACGACCTCATCATTTAAACACGTAACAGTCCCCTCATTATCCCATCAATCCACCACAAAAACATCCCACCACCACCCAATCAATCCTACTACAATACAAACACTAATACAAAACATCAATTGACGCGTACAGAAGCTAACATAATTGGTAGAGTCGACCAACATATGAGCACTAGAGGTCACTCCATGGGAGGGAGTAGAGTAGCCTTTCAAATTTACTACGCGTAAGTTACATAACGCGCGGCTTGCATCCTGTCCCACATTGGGAGGTGAACCGGTTACTTTGCACTTAGAATCTTTATTAATTTTGTTTTAACTTCACGCTTTATCCCGCACTTATTAGGGTAGGCTGCGGGAACCTGGGAATCTAGTGATACGATACTCCGTCTCCATTTAGACGCTTCCATTCCCAATTTTCTGGCGAATTCTGGAGGTATTATATGTTGAGTTGCTGAACTCAAACGCGCTTTGCCTGGTTACCAGAGCAAGGAAAGAAAATATTAAATAAGTATCTTTTTATAAAATATTTAAATATCGTGTGTGTAGGAAAATGCAAGCACTTTTGAATCGTCAAGTTATATGAAAATGTTAGTAGTGTTAGTCCTACAAGAAGCTAACAAGGGCTAGGAAGACAGTTTCTACTGTACCTATACACGAATCGCGGTGATGATGGAGAAGGCAAACTATTTGTTATGATTACGCTTAAAGAAAAAAGACAGATTACAAATAAATCGGCTGGCGGTACTCAACGCAGTACTTTGTCTTACAATCGCAATATTTCCACGAATGGGTGTGGAACTTATATTATTGAATTTATATATTATTTAATTAATTTCAATTGCGGAACCTTAGGGTTACTCAACTTAAAAAGTAGACGTAAACCGGACATGTGGCGTTGCGAAACCACCCGAGAACGAGACCTTGGCGCGTGTGCTACACAACTATCAAAATACTTTTAGTTGTGGACAAATAATTTTAACACATTTATGTTGTTTTTTCCTTAAATATAAAAGAAAAATGTTAAAGAATATTTCTAAAGTGTTATTCGAAATTAAAGAAAAACAAACATTTAAGAAAACGTATAAATTACAATTTAAACTTTTAGAAAACATTTAGATGTAGCGGGACTCGAACCCGCTTCCTTTGGAAATCCGCCAAACCAGCTAGCTATATTCTAATTTCCAGTTTGCATGCTGATTGGTATAGTATATATGGAGATGACATTACTGACATAAGTAAGCTTAATATGCCCGAAAAAGAAAAAAAAAATCACGCTTTATCACGTTTAACTATAATTTTCTAGAAAATCGATGACGGTAATATTTTCTTTATATGAATTTCTCTTCAACAATTGTGTTGTCATCGTTACAGGGGTTTTTTAATCTCTAACCGCAACATGTGAGGTAAGCGGAATGCACCTACAAATACGTATTCATACATCCCTTAGGGAAGCTTCATGTTCAAAAATATTTTTAATATATATTATAATTTATAATATATATTTATAAAGGCCAGTCGTAGTAGCAGACGCGCAAAGTGGTTAAACCGACTGGTAGTGGGTTCGATCCCCACTCAAGGAGATGAAATAATTATTTAAATTTATATTACCATTTCTTCGCTCTGGTGGCAAAGCGCGGCGTTGAGTTTTGCCACTCAAAATGCAAGGCCACAAGAATTCGGCAGAAAGTGAGTAACGGAGTGTTACACTAGGTTCCCTCTGCCTACCGTGCTGTGTGCGGGATACAGCGTGAAGCTGATTTAATTTAATATATATTTAAAAGTCGTCGCTTCAATCACTAATCGAGGAAATTAAATATTTTCATTCTCTGGCTCTGGTAAGAAGACAAAGCGCGTCGTTGAGTTCCGCGGAAAATTGGGCGGAAAGTTAGTAACAGTATCTGAAGACTAGGTTTCTTGTACCTTCCCCCTGATATGTAGTTATAATATTTTTGGTACAGTTTGACATAGCATATTTGGTTCTAAGGTATTTAGGTTGTGACACACGTTAACTGGAACTTGTAATTCCTTTGATGTAGGAAAGGATCGGCCTTGTACCGCCATGTATGACCAATAGTTTGTCGTATTTGTATTTAAATAATAACTGGCGCGATGTAGTTAGGATGTGCAGTATTGTATCCGATGGTCGCCAGTTCAGTTTCATTCTATAGAATATTTACATATAATAATAGAACAATGAGTAAGGGAAACCTGAGTAAGTTATCTTTCCTTCAGGTTCGGTTCGATTATTCCGCAAAATAGGTTCATTTTATTAGTTATTTTAAGTAATGGTAAATACTTGATTGAAATATTTATAGTTTTGACACAACAACTTTTTTAAAGAGTACTAAATAATATACCTATTACAATTAATTTTAAATACATTTTTTTAAATTTTATTCGGTAATTAGATATAACAAAAAATCTTTTTATTTTTTCAAATTTTTACCAAAATTTCAGTCAGCGAAAAAATTTTCCCATACAACTATCAAAACCGAACGGCTCAGAAATAAAAAAACTCAAGCTCAAACATAAAAAAGATCAATTCCAATCCAGAAACTCCTCTAAACTTCCATTAATAAATAACAAACAAGAGAAAGTTAAACATAATAATAACGTGTATTTTCCTTTATTTGCCCTATGATAGCACCCACATATAATGTCACACACAAACGTTATATAACTAGATCTAGTAGTAGTAGACCTAGTACATACTGTCGTATGCGCCCGCGCAGATTTTCCACTGACCATGACACACATACACACGCCAAGACATAAGTGCATTGGTCGGATAAATGTATGCTATAAATATATACATATATATGTTTTTATATATAACATATATTGGTTTTTTATATAGAAAGTATTTTTAAGAATATTTGCCTCAACTGGCAAAAAAGAAAAAAAAGAAAGGAAATAGGAAATAGACGTTAATATCTTCTTATACATAGAAATTTGTCTATATTATGTTTTAAAATTAATAACAATATCACTTACCTTTACTTAGCGTAATAAATATAATTGAAGATAATTACATACCTGCAAAGAACAAAAATATTATTTAATTATATGTTCACATAGTAAAAAAAAAATCTTAAATAGATAGCCTTATCCGACCACACTTTCCTCTTTTTCCTATATTTATTAGTCTGATAGAGACACTTAGTGACCCAAATTTCTTTATATCTCTTTTGCTATAAAGTAACTGTAAACACGATTGTTGTGGATCCCCGTTCTGTCAAGACAAAATACGGCGTTGAGTTATGCCACTCAACATGGAATGTCTATAAACGGGATACAGCGTGAAACTTAAATAAATGTTTTGGTTGCAAAAAAATAAACACGACATTTAAATTTTTTATAATTGGTTAGCGTGAAATTGTCTCCAATGACAGGGGGCGGGCATTTGTGTAGTGATCCAAAAGGAAACAGCTTCCAAAAAAAGGACCAAGAAACAAGAAATAAGAAAAAACGTAACACGTGGTCTCCAAAATAAGTTAACGTTTAAAGTGGTTATTAAGATAATCAATATAGTTTTTTTTTAAATAAAAATTATGAACAAGTAATATTTTAGTCTTAACGTAAATTACAGTGCGATGTCTCAAAATAGAATGGTAAGTGGGGAACGGAGATGTACCCCGCACGTAGCAGGGTAGGCCGATAGAAAATAGTGCTAAGACATTATGCTATTTGCGAATAATTAAGACATTGGTATTGCGTTTTGAGTGGCGGAACTCAACGTTTTGTCTCTTATTAATACTTCCTCAAATATTTATATTTTATGGATTTAAGCGTCACGAGGCGTAAAAGCGTGTGCGTAACGGCTAATGAAGCGTGTTTGAGAGAAGAAAAAAATGTAAAAAAAACTAACCAAAGAGCCATCTTAATTCGGAAATAAGACAACGGGTTCCGTATAGAAAATCGTATTATTATCATCAGTATGAGTATTTTTTTTCACTTTTACGCTTTAACTCTCAAAGCGTTTGTAAATCAAATCAATTTCTATTTATAAAATTAAATAATATTTTTCTTCAGTTCCAAGACCGACCACGTATTTTTCTTAAAAAAATTGAAATATAAAGGAACAGAGAAACCTACCACTAGAAAATCAATATTCTATACATTCGTAAAATTTATATTATGACGAAATTAAAAAACAAAAAAAGAAACTTTTCATTGCTTACGGATCTCTAATGGCTTGACAACTATTAATTTAGAATTGACTGTTAGAGGCACTGACGTGTTATTCATTTTTAATACGTCATTTTAATGATAGCTATGGCGCCTTACCACTAATATGATAAATGGACTTGAAAAGAAAACATAAATTATGGTTTAATTTGACATATGTTATGATATTCAGGCTACAGGTACCGTAGGTACTATTTTGATATCTATCTTGGAGTTCATATTTACAAAAATATACATTTAGGTTGAATCTATACTAATATTAACAAGATGAAAAGTTTTTATAGTTATCTATACGTATAGGTACGAATTAAAAAATCTTTTTGTGTTAGATAGTCTGTATCTGTTGTCAGAGTTATCTTGGACGCATAGAATGTGTCACGTGTCATGCCATACATAACTCATAGTTATTTTCATTTGAAAAGGCAAGTAAAGCCGCATGTAAAAGCTAGTATAAAAAATAGAATTAACTTGATTTAATTGATATTATACATTTACATTTGTTTATGGCATACCAAAAATAAGACACATTTATTATTATCAAGTGTCGTCATATGTTAGCAATTTAGTATTAAATTCACATAATTTTTTTTCAAGAAAAATGTAGAAAGAAAAGAATATTATTAAATTAAAAAATAACAATAATTGTAGTCTGTCTAAGTATTATTACTTAAACATTTCTTAAAATAAATTACGTATTTATAAAAAATACATATAAAACACACAACCCCTCTCTCCGCAGTCGGCCAACACCCGCTAACCACTACACACTGACCTTACTCAATCCGCAAACAAACATACTCACTCAACCTTCATTACTTAATAAATTGCGCGACATGTGCCGTATAAAATCGTTCACGTGCAAATGTGTATACACGGCCATTCACATCTAATAATATCAACAAAATGTACGCTTTATTTCTTTGTAATAAGAGCAAAAATCGTTTGAAGCAATTGTCGTTTTTACCGTTGTTACCCATTGTATCCTTTATATAACGATCGATTCTGCTATACGATTCTAGTACTTACAGTAAAGTGTTTAGGGGTGATTTTTGCGTTGTTTTATAATTTTTTCATAGTGTAGAACTTGTGTAATTATTATCAGATGTTTGTCTGTCTGTTATCAGCATAGTATTTGTTGTTTGCTTATTAAGTGCAATGGCCTACTTATATACTTACATTTCAATCGATATGGGTAAAACTAACTAACTAACTAATGGGTTTATATGTGGTTAAGTTGAAAAATTCAGTCAGTCAGTCAGTTTATAAACGTGTTGAATTTTTGTAAATTAAGAAAAATCAACTGGTAGTTCAAATTTTGTCAACCATTTCTCAAAAATTACTAAACCAATTTGGATGTAATTAGGTCTGTTCGTTCAATTGGAATATGCTTCCTTTTTATTTAGATTCCGAGAAATTTATGAACAAACACACATTCATTTAAAAAAAATATAGCACACTTCATTAGATTAAAGTTTTATTTTAATATTATTTAGTTAATAAAAATTATCTTTCTTTAAACAAAACTTTTTCTTTCAAAAGAAAATACTTTCCTTAGGTGCTGTCAGAAAAGGTTATTTTTTACTCTGTCAAATCTAACGCTACTTTACTGTTTTTTAGAGCTCCACGCATCCCTAGCGAGGTGGCCAGCTTTTTTCTTAACAATAAAAATAGTCTATATTATTAATACAGTCGAATCGAACCCACTACCTATTCCAAATACAATAACTCAATTTCATAAAACATTTTATTATCTCAGCAACAAAAAATTAAAGAACAGAGCAATAAAGATCACAAATGTACTATTAAATGTTTTAACTGCGTTAAACTTTAAGGTTTCTAAGGTCTCGATTTAGAAAGGATCCGTGTAGCCTATTATTGTGACATACAAGTGTTATATATGTGGTGTTATATCATATAGACCTAGTGTGGCTAGTACGGGCGCAGTCGACGGAAACGCGTACCTTAATTACGCGTTCAGGTAGCGTTTGCAAAAAAAACTTAATAGTATTCTACTAGTATGAAAATATAAATAATACCAAAGTATTTTAAACACTCAAATATTATAGCCTAGCGGACGCGCGCAGCTTCGCCTGCTTATTTGTACTTACATATTTTTTCCAAATAGCAGAGGCAGAGGGAGCCTATTGTTAAGATGGGGTCAGCCTCTGTTTAACATGTCTTCGTAAAATTATATAAAAATTTATGTTTTCATTATAACTTTTATTAGATGATATAAAATTATATGTTTTATGTGACATATTATGATATTAACTTCTGAACGTATTGGCTTTGGGTGTAAGTGATATTTTAAAGACTAAATAAATTTGAAGCTTGAAAACTATTGAGCGTGCATAAAAATTTTGTCGAACGTAATTTTTTTTACGCTTACTTCGCAAAATTTTAAACTAACCAAACAAAATACACAAAATAGATGAAAAAACAAATAGAAAATCCACTACATGTTTTTGCTATCCCTACAAAATGTTAAGATACATTTTCCTCCTTGAGTCAGTGCGACAACCTGATTCGTGTCAATGACAACACACACACACTGCACACACTGCACACACTGCACACACTGCAGGTACGTAGTCCACGCACTAAACATACATAAATGTTATGTTGATATAATCTTAGGCCATTTTATGGTAAGAGTTAAAAACTAGTTATGACAGTATAAAGGCTGAGTGACCGAAGTTTTCTATGTCATTTTGCTTTTAAATTGTATTTTTAACTTTTGGACCTGAAATAGGGATTTAAAAGCCCTCTTAGTGATTAAGTTAGTTCCCCTGCCTACCCTGCGGGATTATTTTATCTTCTGCGGGATTATTTTTTTCTTATGCGGGATACCGCGTGAAATAAGAAAAAAAATATCTTCGTTAATAATCCAAACAAAATGAAATATATTCGCGAGAGTCGACTAATGTAATGAATAATATGGGTTTTGCAACGTGCAAGTGGGTCACAGTGTCATTAATTTTAATGGTTTTAGTTTCCACCTATCTTTCTAAGCAGTATTCAATTTAAGGGATCGACTATTTTGAAACAGGTTTTTGATAATTTTCATTTTCAAATTGAAATTTTAAATGTACAGACAATATTACTGCTAATATTTTATTATAGCTTCACGCTCTATACCGCAAGTAGCAGCATAAGAGAGAACCTAGTGTTACGACATTCCATATCCTACTATTCGTCCAATTTCCGAGACATCACGTGTTGAGTGGCGGTACTCTACGCACGCTGTCGTTACCAGAGCGAAGAAACTAAAATAAAACATTCCCTCGAGCGGGAATAAAACGGCCTCTGTATTCTTAATAAAGATAAGATAAAAAAAAACAAAAAGTTCGAAAAGAAAAAAGATCATCTATCCGCGCCTTATATATTTCAAATGTATATTCAATTGTCCCCATAACGGATCACATTCGAACGCTAAATCAGTCCCTTGATGCAGTCATTGAACTATTTCCATACGGTGTCAGTTAAATAGTGGTGCGTTTCTCTTATTAGAGGGAGGCCTTTGAATTTACTTATTGTACTTACAGCTAGCAATCCCGACTGACTTGAAATAACATTTTTGTTTACTTGACTTTTTTTATATTTCCAAATCTGACTATAAACACGACGGTTATAGATTACACGATAGATTCGATGCCCACTTGGAGGAAATAAACTTAAGTGAGATACAAGTTTTCCTTCCGGGATATACCGTGAAGTCCAAAAAAGAAATGTATAAATGTTAATTAAATAAGTAATAATATTTAAATCTATTTTGCAAATACAATATTATATTTAAAAAATCAATAATTTTATTCGTGCAAGAGATGTTAATTTCATCGTTCAATTTTGCAAGCTGCATGGGCGTGCCGCCTTGAGACGCGTTAACGGTTGTCGGCGAATAATTTTCCTGTAACACTCTACTTTACTTGAAGTAATGAATTTAAATGTGGTTTTGATTTTTTTTTCATATTTGATTTAAAATATTTTTGTAATTTATGCAGTTTATAGGTTTCCGGCGTTGAGTTCCTTCACTAAACATGTAATGTATTGCGTAACACAACGACTTACTTTGACTAACAGAACGGGTAGGAGAAATTTAAAAAAACTTAAATCCATCCCCCGAGTGGCAATCGAACCCATAACCATTGCGATTATTCATATAATGTTACATATAAATTACAGATTGAGAATAAAAAGAATAAAAAACAAGTAAAACCACTAGCAATAGCTAGTTGCTGATAATATACAAAATAGCCTCAAATTATTTTATCATGTAAATTGAAAACGTTTGTAACACAACGCATTGAGTGTTGAGTGTATCCTAACAGCTCGTATCTTTTGCACGTAATGTTCTATGACTGGAGTATGCTCTACTACATTTTTTTTTATATCTATTATCTACATTCCCTATTTTTATAGTCTTTTTCTATGTTTATTATTATATAACGTAATTAAACGCCGCGTTTCCTAGTACGTGTAAACTGACTTTCAATCGACTCATAATAATTATTGCATGTATAATCAGAGACTTGTCAACTGCGTTGCTATGGCATCATCCAGAGTAAAATTAATAAATTTTAGTATTAAATCATCCTGAAATGTATTTTTCTTTATAAATCTGTATACACATGTCAGTCGTTTCCTATATATTTGAAGCCAAACATTTAGCCAGAAGTGCACTCACCGGCGGTGCATTTCTAGATAAATTCGTAATTTGTTTATGAAAGTAGCGACAAAAGTAATGTTTATTCATAAAATAAAATAAGTCTGTCCTGGCGGAGTGGAAAACCGTTTCACTGTAATCGTGATAACCGTTTTTATAAGATTTGAAATTTAGACTCTTACAAATATTTCAATGAACACGTATTTCGTGATTTATTAGGATTCACCCCTAAGGGTGCAAATAAGCGGGCGAAGCTGCGCGCGTCCGCTAGTATATATATACAAAAACTTGTAATGAGAACAATATAAATTTTTTGGGCAAAATAAGTTGAAAACGCGCGTGAAGCACACTTCGTCTCGTGTGACATAACTATATGCGCACGCGCTATCCAGGTCACGGCTGCGTTGCACCGGATTGCGGATGCTTCGAAATTCTACACGATTCTATATATTGAATCAATGCTGTACTGCTGTACGATAATATTATAGAGCAGTTTCACGCTCTATCACGCATAGAGGGAATCTAGTAAAACATTCCTTCTCTCACTTTCCTCCCAATTTTATGAAACATTGCGTGTTGAGTGGCGGGAATTAACACCTTGTTTTGTGTATTGAAGCGGGGAATATATAATTTAAATATAATTGTCTAGAAGTCTAGGAGTAGTCGTAAGGAGATCGACTCCTCCGCAAACGATCGTGGTGGGACTCCCTCACCACGATTCGCCGTGGATCCTACTCCCACTTTAGATTATACAAAAAATATACACAGGTCTCTTTCTCATTAAGCCACACATTTCATTTAAATTTATTAATGAGGTAGGTGTAATTTACTTATTTGAATGCTAAATATGAATCAAATCAATGACAAACAGGATTCAGGTAAAACTTCCACATTTGGTGACGTCAGTTGATCGACACAAAATGGGTATTTTCACTATGACACAAACACTAACTATGCGATAAGACACATATATTGTGTTGACTTAATATTTTAATAATAATCTGCTATTACTTTGTTATAATAATGTTACTTCAATATCACGTTTTAACTTTTACTTTGTGGAGTCCATAGATGTATTAGGGTGCTAACTCTCTGTTCTCGTCACGCAAGCTAATTTACGTAGACTTTAAATGTAAAATAGATAATCCTCTTTTGTCCCATTCCCGAATTCGAGAATATCTAGAAATCCTCTTTTAGTACTCTACACCTGTTTCATCTGTTTCTGTTAATCACTCAATGTCGGAAGAATTATTAATTATAGGTTTTTTTAGCTTTAAGCTGCATCCCATATCAGGATAAACAGAATTGACCTGGGAACTTAGTTCTCACACTCTGTTCTCTCTTTAAGATGCTTTACATTCCCACTTTCCGTCGAATTCTTGAGGCATTGCGTATTAAGTGGCGGAATCAAACCCACAACCTTCGCATTTACAATCACACAGCCTGAAACTATAGTAATAGATAAATAATTGTATAGGTATAATACTAAAACACTAACCACTATACGTTAGATAGATGAATCACACCCATTCATCTATTTACTACAAGTAATTCATAAACAAAGCAAAAATAATATTATTCCTGGTTTTTCTATATTATCTATGCCTACTTATATTTGCGGTTTACAATGAAAATTGTAAATAAAATAAATATATACTATTTACATAAATTTACTTATTTATACTAGACTGCGCGATGTAAAAGAGGGTAATGTGTTTATCACGCTTTATTTACTTATGTGTGTGTAGCGTTATAGACTAAATACATGAGAATGATCAACAATAACCACAGCTGCCACTAAACGGCATATTGCCAATTATGTCTAGTGGTGGGTATGGATGAACGATTTTTAGGTTCCTTTCATAAATTTTCAATTTAAGTATAACTTATAAGGCTCACTCTGTCTACTATACTATACCGCACATGGTGAAGATCAAGCCAAAAGATAGGGTTCTTTAGAAAGATTTTATTAGTTCAAGAAGACACTCCGCTTCCCACTACTTGATGTATACCAGAGTGATGAAACTCAACGCCGCGGTGCGCCTCGACACCAGAGTGAAGAAATGAAAACATTAAGCATTTCATATTTTCCAGTAGGATTCGAACCCACAATTAGTGGGAGTGGTTGCGTTTAAGCCACGAATGGCCTCAATAATATAATGATTATTAATGTCTAGTAATGTTAAATTAATATAAAAACTTAAAAATGCCATCTAAAATAAAAATACTAGTTTTATACTATTCTAATGTTGCAGCAAGAGATATTACGTGTTGAGTCGTAGAACTCAACACCTCGCTTTGTCTTGTTGACAGCGCGTAGAAAGTAAAATAATTAATTTCCTCGAGTGGGGATCGAACCACAACCGTCGTATTAACAGTCAAACACTGTACCGCTGCACCACCACGGCTTCTAAATAATCTACCCTCTAAAATATTTAAAAAAAACACATATTATATTGATTACTTGGCGTATATAACTATTAAAATAGGAATACGAGTACATCTACTGATACTAAGGAGGCTACTGGAAATCCAAATTAGACGCCATGTTTATATTAATAATATCAAAAATAAATGATTCACATTCAGTTATGATAAATAATTATCACTTAGGTTTTACGTTTTGAATTAAACACGTAAGTAGGAGGGGAAATCCAATAACTAAGTGCGTGTTTAATTTATAAAAAAATATAATAAAACGGGCCATTTCAATATATTGAATGTTATATGGATCTTTAATCTTTATATCAATTACAGAAATCCAAAACATATTTTTGCAATTTATTATCTATCTGCTGTTTCTCTTTCATGTAACAACTACTGGACTGATATTGATGAAACTTTTTTTGTTTCTTTTGTTTGTTTACAAGAACTTTCTGTGGACACAAAAATTCTCAGTTTCCGCCTATGTACCGACTAATTCGTAACCGATTCGTAACTCAACGCCGCGCTAAGTCTTGAAGTTTTTTCAAGTAGGAATCAAACCGTCAAACCATAGCACGTACTCAGACACTTAACAACTGCGCTTCGATATCGTCAATGATTAATATAAATTATTTATTCATATTAACAGGGAAAATGGTAGCTTTCCTTATTTGCGTCCTGTTTTAATAGTTATGTATACGTGTGTAGGATAATACATGCCTACAGTATAAGATGAAGTATATTTTTAGGTTCCCGCTCTATCCCGCATAATCCCTCGGGTAGGCAGATGGAGCCTAGTCTTAACACACTCCGTTTCCTATCTTTGGCCTACTTTCCGAGATATTGCGTTGAATTTCTCCACGCAAACAACTCGTAGGACCCAAACCAACTACTGTCCCATTTACTCGCTGTGCAACGACGGCCTAAAGCAACGATCTTTTGTTTTTAGTAAAAAAAATCCCTCTGTGGAATGTGAAAAAAAAATCCCTCTCCAAAATATTAAGAAATGTACACAAACAATGCTCATAAAAGGAAAGGTGATAACAATATCGATATAAAGACAAGTTAATCATGATTCAAACATAAGTAAATATCTTAAAAATAAATGTTTTTGAGACCATCGTAGCGTGACGCTATAGTTGTGTGTTCGATCCCCATTCAAGGCAATGAATTATCGTCGTTTCCTCGCTCTGGCGAGACAAATCGCGGCGATCAGTTCCGTCACTCAACACATAATTTCTTAAATCAATTAACTGAGTGTTCTGACACTAGGTTCTCTATCTATCTTCTTTGGAATACGGGAAGAAGCGAAAAGCTTTTTTATTATTATTTCCTTTGTAACATTTCAACTAATAAGGCAATCCCAATCAATAAATACAAGCTATCAATGAAAGGATCACTAAAAATAGTAACAAAATGTAGGTTATATTATACTTATACCTAATTTGAAGTTCAAATTAGCTCTAAAATGACGTCAATGTTGAAATGGGGGCATGACGGAGACACCTTGACCCGCTGTCCCATATTAAATTTCATGTAATATGTATATAATAATTTAATACTAGGAAATTTGATTGTCACAATAACATTCCTGTTAGACAATGAAAAATATTTTTTCCTTTTAAATTTTCAAATGTTTTTACCTATTTCGGTTTCTTTTGCGGAATTTCGCCTGTGGATTATAACAATGTAATATGCATACCTAATTGTATTTTTTTTAGCTTCACTCAGTATTCTGCACCTAGTTGGGTCTGGAGAGGCAACCTTGTGTTAAGATACCTCTTTTCTCCACTTTCCGCCGAATTCATCCACCATTGCATGTTCAATGGCGGCAACGTCGAACTTTGCCTCGTTGTCAGAGCTAAGAAAATTAAAATTTCATTCCCCTGTGTGAGAATCGAACCCACAACCCCACACCACGCACGCCACACGCTTATGACCCTGCGCCATGACAGCCTCAACATTTTTTTTAGGTGAGTTAAAAAATATTATTTTATTCTCTAAATACAAGACGTATTCCTTAGCTGAGAAAACATTTCCGCATACAAAAAATGTGCAGATTCTGTAAATTTAAAACATATTTTATCTCCAGGGGTTTACTCCTGGAGTGGCGTCGGTCTTTGACAAAGGCAAATGAAAAAATGAAGTGGCACTTATAATTAATAAGTTAACGGGGACTTCTTTTTTACCTAAAAAGATCGTTCCGTTCTTTATTTTTTTTATTATGCAGACATTGGGTGCTAGTTTCTGAATAGAAGATAAAAATATTAACGAGCGCGTGGTGCTATAATTCAGTGCTTAGTTCTATTCCACACTAAATCTACGATTTTTTTTTAGGAAACATATAAAAATCATTGTTTTGGGTTCTATTACGTTAATAGAGGTTCCCAATAACATTTTTTTAAATATTTTTCAAGTACAGATACCGACCCTTTTACGATTTTATTATAAGTATAGATTATGAACTATGATATAGTAATAATAGTATAATCATACAACAATGATTTAGCATATTTTAAGCAAAGTCTGGACACACGTATAGCTTGTTTTCATATAGATTTAGAGAAAGTAAGCTTTCGCTTCCGGCCGCGGGGCGCCGTTGCATAGGAAAATGCATTAGCCGCGTTAGTACCTAATACCCACACTTAATATGAAGCACTGAGATGAGACGTTATATCGATAATAATATATGTGAAAGTTTTTTACTTAATTAAGAAAATTAACATCGTGGTTCAGAGGAACAGACAGAACGCGGCGCCTAGTTCCATCACTCATCTCACTATGTCTCAAAAGTGGAGAATAGAGTAGCAAACAACCGTGTGACGGTTTAATTCCCACTTGAAAAAATGAAATATTTAATGTTTTCATTTCCTCGCTCTGGTGTTGAGGCAAACAGCGGCGTTAAGTTCTGCCACTCAACACGCCTCCAGAATTCCGTGAAAAATACGAACGGAATGTCTTAACTCTATATTCTCTCTGCCTATCCTGCTGTGTACGGGATACTGCGTGAAGCTGATTTATTTATGTTAATTAGCTATTTTTATTTAACCATGCACAGGCATACCTAAGTAGTTTTTTGAATCGATAGTATGAATGAAAACATAAATGTTTTTGAAATAACCAACATAAACAAGCACAAAACATGTTTTCATCATTTATATTATTTTCTACTATTGTGTATTTATTTTATTAAATGTATGAAAAAGAAACTTTTGATTTCTTAACTTTTATAAAGAAGTTATTTGTAGCTTTGTAAGAAATATTTATTTCAATGAATAATATTATTTTTGAGACCGTCTTGGCGGACCGGGTATAATAGTAACCGCTACGGTCGTTTGCCACTCGGGGGGAAAGAAATATTATAATTTCATCGTTCTGGTTACAGCGCGGCGTTGAGTTTCGCCAAATAATAAGCCATATCTCGAAAATTTGGTGGTGTGTGGAAAACGGAATTTCTTAACACGAGGTACCCTCTGCCTACAATGCTATGTGCTGAATACAGCGTGAAGCTAGTACTAGAATACATTTTTTTCAAAAAAAAAATACAAAACCACGCTTTATAACTTCACACAAACACACACAAATCACTTCATAATTGTAGCCCATTACGCCACCATTAAATAAACATAAGTAATTCTATATTTTCTGAATAATGAAAGTTTGCCGACGGCATAAATAGGCAAGAGCCGGTTCTAGAAAGGAAACCTATACTTCCTCCGCAGGAAATTGAGAGTAAACTTAGTGAAAACTGCTTCGTTTACTATTTCGTTATCTAGTATTAATTGCCTAGCGGCGACATCTACTGGCCACACATGAAACTAGGTACTCAGTAGTAATGTGCATCCTCTTAACGAACAGCGCCATCTATGAATAAAATAAAAAGCGAGAGTTGCGAGTGGTTTGGCTACTCATCACTAGCTGTCGCTATCATCTAATTCTTTATTCTATCACATTTTTCGAGCATTTATTTGATTTTTTACCACTTCAAATACAAAAAAATATATATTTTTTAATAATCATAAGCCAATAAAGGATCAAAAAATGAATCGAAAAATTCTTACCTTTTCCTCCGCCAGCGTCATGCACCTGAGGCTTTCCACTCGGCACCCGCTGCATCGGCGACGCGCTCCCATAGTTCATACTGGTATATTCCGAATTCATCGGTTCCTGCTTTATACCACTAGATGTCGCTGCTAATTTCTCAGCTAACAATGGATTCGCTGACGCTATGTTATACCTTCCATTATTTATATTGTTGGCCACAGCATGGTTTATTGCGTTAGTGCCAGATCTTAATAATTGCTGTAATCTTTGTTGGCCGTTATTGGGTAAGGCTAGCTGATTTTGTTGATAGTAGCCTTGTAGTTGGTGTGTTGGTGATATGTTGTTGTTCTCCTCTTGCTGAAAATATATAAGGATTTATATTAGGGGGGGGCTTGATTTGGTAGGTAGTTAGTAAAATATATAAGGATTTATATTAGGGGGGCTTGATTTGGTAGGTAGTTAGTAAAATATATAAGGATTTATATTAGGAACAAAGAATGATAATAAATAATATTTAGTTATTATAGTCTATCTAGAAATATCTAATTCAAAATAATCTAATTTCACTGATATAGATACAAGATCTAAGACGCTTCTTCTATAACCTTCCTATACAATTAAAGTATAAACCTACCTTAATTTCAACAGGCGGCGCCGTAGCAGTGGAATTAGTAAGATCAGTGAAGAACGTATCAAAATTATCAAAGGCAGTTTCGCCCAATTGCTTCAAAATATCATCAGGATCAGCTGCATCAGAGCCATCAGCCTCCAAGGTGAGGCCGCCAACGAAATTGGAAAGCTCAGCTTGGGACAGTTCCCCCAGAGACGTTGCCATTTGTAACTGTAATTGTGTAGCAGATTGCCCAGATCCAGTTACCGCGTCCTGAAATTATTAGAATATAATAAGAAAGCATCGTAGTACAAGATTAAGGTTGTTATTGTCAAAGTCAAAGTGTTAAGGGAGAAATATTTAAAGTAATTTCTTCGAGAGGGAATTAAAGCTATCGCCTGGCAATATAAGTCAGGCGCTATCCCATTGCGCTACTACTTGTAATGTATTTTTTATACAATTAATTTGTAATGAGTTCGTGGTGTAGTCATGTATTTAAGCTATGTTTGTGGGTTAGATATTCACTCGAGGAGGTTTCAATGCTTTAAAATATTGTGTCGATCAAGCTAAGTGCATCGATAATAAACAATATCAATCACTTTTCGTTTCAATTACAAAGCTCATTTACAATGATTAAAGACAAAAACTTCCATTTGGGTATTTAAACTGTAACAAGCATTTATAAACACCAAAAAACCACAGCCTACCTGAAGGCAATTGGAGAGATCGACCATCCTGCCCTCATTCTCCGGCCACCAATCGTCTTCGATAAATGGCATCGCCAAAGGCACAGACGACGACCCCGCCACCTCGCCTCGATCACGCCAGATGGCGTTACACTCACACAACGAATATAAACACTAAATTAATAAATTCGTTTCAAAAGTTTGGCAGTTTATGGACGGACCGTACATTATTCGATGTGTTTTGTATATATTATTTTATTATTAGGTACTTAATGGAACACATTGTATTGTCGCTGCTGGCTCCGGCCAGGTTATCTAACACCCAGCTCTCCCGTTATCTTCAATAATGACCTGTGAAAATGGAAAGAGTAGGCTCTCACGCATTTCAAAAAATCTGCCCTAATTATGATATGCATACATATACTCGTATAAAGTAATTGTACTGTATATTTTTGTATTCTTTTTATACTAAGTCGGAATCATGTTGATCTTTAGGAAGGCTCTAAGCTTGTCGATTCTTAACAATTAACAGGTAATAAATATTTTTAAAATGAACGTCGCCTAATTCAAAAATGTAATTTCTAAAAAAATTTTAGATGCTGTCTCTAGCAAAATTATTCGACGTTTAAATCTTTAGTTAGATAACTAACTTCTTTCTAACAAAACAGATGTTTTATTTAAACGATCTTTGTAAATACTTGCCAATAATAATTATAAAGTATACTATAGTATAGTAGTAGTGTGACGAGTTCACCTGGCGACGTCCCGGTGTATGTCGAACCTGCGTCGATGCGGCATAGAGGCAGCGCCGCACCAACAACCACTGCGTACACTGTGCTCTGAAAATATAAAATAAATAATATATTAATTAATAAGCTTAAAATAATGATGCTTTCATCAAATTGGGTTATATTCTATTATTCTTAATAACGTTTCTCTGCTGAAATGCATTATAGCTTACGCTGGCGGAACTTAACGCTGTATTTGAACTTAACGCTGTATATAATTTCTATATTTAACTAAAATAATATCAACACACTCCCAATTTTACTTAGATGAATAATGACAAAAAATGCTTAAATAATAACCGTCGAAGTCATCAACTTGAAGCGAAACAATAGAACGTCTTTCAGTGACAATGCGCGGAAAGTAGTATGCTTGTAAAAAACAAAAGATATGATAAAAAGCATAGCTAGTTCATTGTACAAGACCTCTCACTACAATTATAATCAAATACTTTTGTTTTCATACTTCCTACTCTCTTTCACTTTGTTTTAATTAATTATTGTTTGTAATTACATAGTTTTGTTGTTTTTTTGTGATAGATTGTGATGAACGCTGCTTAAAAAGTGACTGAAATTTAAAATTTTAAGTTGATGGCAATTTTAATATTTAGTATTAAAGTTGTGACGTAAATAATATTTCAACAATTCAAAAGCTGCAAGACGAAATTCTACTTTAAACGTTTTACAAGTTAGGCAGACGTTGACGTCACCTACAAATCATTGTTTAAAAAATGTTTTTTTTTTTATTTTTAAGTAGATTTCTAATAACTATCATAGATTTTTTGATTGATGCATAATTAAATAATTATATATACAATATTCATATAGTTGATTTGATAATATAAAATGTAATATAAAAGTATAATAAGCGAGAACGCTCATGTTTAATTCACATATACTCGTATAACTCTATAATACATAATGAATCGTCGTTCATCTCAAAGAATAATTAAAATTCGTGAGAAGAGTCTTTTAATAGAAACACAACTACGAAAGTTGATTGCGCAATGAATCGATTTAACGGATTTCGTTGTAAATTTACATATTGCACCGCCATTTTTATATTATAAGTGTAATTTTACATCGTGAAAAGTAGAAAAGTGAAATTGAGTTTGCGCGGCGTGACTGGTGCGTTGACTCGGCTCTTGCGGTTGTCATGCCAACCGGCGTCGTTACATAATAGGTACAAGGCAAGATGCATTCTGTTTACTTTACATTTTAAAAAGATTTTATATGATGTAGATTCTATTAGTATTTTTTGAGGCCAGTCGTGGCGAAGGGGCTTAAAGTGACTGTAAAATTGACTGGTTGTGGGTTCGATCCCCACTCGAGGAGATGAAATATTTATTTAAATTTAGATTTCCATTTCTTTACTCTGGTGTCGTAGCGAAGCGCGGCGTTGAGTTTTGCCACTCATAACTCAATGCCTCCAAAATTCTGCAGAAAGTGGGGAACGGAAGTCTTAACACTAGGTTCCCTCTGCCTACCCTGCTGTGTGTAAGATACAGCGTGACAACAGAAAATATCATAATAAACATATCAAAATAATAAAAAGTTAAAGTTAACATTTTTGATGTATTTGTAGTTAATGTTTAAGGAATATCATACTAAGCTCCTTCGTCTCCACACAAAAAAAAATTGCTATAAAAAATAATGTTACACTATAATAATAGAATTTATCAAAAATAACATATTTTTCTAGTAACATAATAAAATATTTGTTACAACTATTATATATTAGATAAATTCTAGTCGACCTTGTTCATTTACTTCCTAGTGCACGCTACTATGACGACCTTGTTGTACACTATCGCAACATTGGCAATGAGTTCGACATATCGAGATAATATCTAATTTATTCGAAATATCAGCAAACATCGTAATTTTACATAATATTTACATTTGCTGACATTAAACAATTGATAATATTCTCCTATAACGCCATCTGTTATCAAATAGACAAAAATCTACAAGTATAAAAATAATTGCAAAAAATATGTGCAACGTTATTCTACTTTATTGCTTTCATAATAGCCGTAATTAAATACATTATTGGAGTTAGGAAGAGCCTTCAACATTCTATCACGAGATCTATCGAGAATGCAATGTCAGTATAAAAACAAGTTTCAAGTTTAACAACTCGAGGTTTGATTCATTCCTTCGCTTGTTTGTTTCATAAACTGAATAATTTAATTTTAAATAATAAAATAAAATATTGTAGAATTAACATATTTTTTAATTAGCCTTACATAGTTTTGATAATTTAATAAATAATTGTTTAAAGTTATAAATAAATTATATTTTACAAAACGTAACAAAGATATATTATAATGTAAATTGAATTTACGTAAGTAGGAATACAGCTGTCACTTTGACGTCCAGGTGTCAAATTCAATGCTTATATATTGCAAATTGTGAAAAATATAGCTAAAACTTTAAAATGTCATCTGAATCGTCTTCTGAATCTGAAATTAGTGCTTGCAGTTCAAAATTTGATCCTGTTAAAGCGCTTTATGCAAACAAACCCAAACTTCCCATAACAACAGCGCCGTTGTACGACAATTTACAACAGTTCGAAGCGGCTTTAAAATATGATAACTTACAAAGTACCTCTATTATACCTGTTGGACACCGAGATCTCGTCATTAAACGAGAGGAAGCAAAGGAAATGAAGAAAAAAGAAGAAGAGCGTTTGCTACAAGAAAAGAACAAACAGCGTTTCGCTCAGTATGAAGGTACGATTTTGAGGTTATGTTTTTATTATTGTCACTATCTTATGCCATCCGCGTATTATTCTAAATAATTATGACAGATACAATAATTTTCTTTGATTGTTATAGATTAAATTAAAATAAACGAAACGAAACGAAAATGACAAAGTAAAGTATAAATTGATAAATGATTTATGAATACTTTGTTGCACTCAGTACACTAGATCATTAATTCAATTATGCATAAATAGTTTGCATGTTATATTAGTTTTTATGTCTAGTTACAGTTAGACAATAATAGAGTCACTTAACCCTTTGTGTATGTAATTTATAGTTTACGCATGAGGTCATCCGATGGTTGATGAACCTACATTTTTTATTAACTATGTTTGCAAATAGTTAAATCCATTGTGCCGAAAAGCGTTAGTGTCCAACAATAAACACAATGGTTGTGGATTCAACTTCTTAATCTGAAGAATAAATCATTAAATGAAAATATAAGATTAGTGGTCTTTATTAGGTCTATATATTTCTATTAAATAGAATTTTACTTTATTAGTGCTTAATTCAACATTGAAATTATTATTAAAAATAATTAAATCAAATCAGTTTCACTCTGTATCCCATACACAGCAGAGTATGCAGAGGGAACCTAATGGTTAGACACTCAGTTCCCCACTTTCTGCCGAATTCAGGAGGTATTGCGTATTGAGTGGCGGAATTCAACCCTTTGCCTCAACACCAGAGCGAAGAAATGGAAATATACATTTTACAAGTCTCACTTTGTGCCCCTGTGTCACAACTAGACCCAAAACTATTATACTGTGAATATTTAACTTTGATGCATGACTGTATATGCCATCCATCCACAAGTGGGGACCTGGCAAATAGTAACACAAGCTCAGAGCTTAGTACAAGAGTCAGTCTTGTAAACAATATTTTATTTTACAACAGACATGATTGTAAACAATATTTTATGTAAATAGACATACACTATTTTTTGTATATTTTATAAGATGAATTTATAACAAAATGATGGGAATATTGTAGGAGTGAAACACACTTCATTCTCAGTAGGGATTTTGGCATAACACAATGCCTTTTTTTGTCTGGCCAGATTTGAAAATTGAAGTGAAATTTTAGGAAATCTAAAGAGTTATTTTTATTTTTAACTTATCCTGCACAAGGCAGGATAAGCAGAGGGAATCTGGAAATCTAATGTTAATTATATAATTATAATAATCTCCATTTCCATAAAGATAAATTGAACCCACAACTGTTACGTTTACAGTTGCATGTTTCGGCTTCGACTTTAAAAATATATTTACACATTGAGGTATTTTAATAATTTCTTTATTCCTCAACAAATATATATAATACTAGCGGCCCACCCGCGGCTTCGCCTACGTGAACTAAGTTATTATTAATTTCTGTTTCCATGAGTACCTACGTCCTATAAGTGATGTCCATGCAAAATTTGAGACTCCTAGCATTTGTAGTAACGAAGTTTCATACAAACTTTCAACCCCAAAAACAATCCCTTAGAAGTTGAATATTACAAATTCCCGTCTTAGCGAGCACCTACGCCCTATAAGTAACTCCTATGCAAAATTTGAGATTCCTAACACATGTAGTTTCTGAGATTTCGTGATGAGTGAGTGACCTTTCGATTTTATATATATAGATACATTTAAAGTTTTCAAATTATATATTCAGTAACAATTTGAAAAACATTTGTTTCTTACAAGTATATCATTGTAACTGTCGGTATATTCTAGTTTAATTTATGTAATATCTAACTTGTAAGTAAATCTTAACTACAATATAAATTATAATAAATAAAAAAAAATAAAAAAAAAAAAAAATAAAAAGCCTTTTATTTCTTGCTAAAGTAAATTACACTATTCTTAGGTTAGTTACACTATTCTTAGGTTAGTTACATTTTTCTATAAATATATATGTATTTATTTTTTAAATTTATTTTATTTTAGGGTTAGTAACATAATGTATATTTTATTATTTTTTAATATTATTATTTATTTTCTTTTTATTTGTTTATTTATTTCAATATATTTCGCAAGAACCCCTCAACAGGTGAAGGCCTCCTCCAAAGTTTGTTAATCTTCACGTAATGTAATGTAGTTTATTCAGTTGGTTAATTGGTATGTTCCGTATGTTTCGTATGTTTATTTATATTTTTCTTTAGAGGGTTGTGGTCATATTCTCCCACGGTGACCAACCGGCTTGGGAGATTAGATTTATTAATATTTGTTGCTTGGATATTGTATATGTCTTTTCTGCAAGAGGGGGGTGGTAGCTGCTATTTGTACGTGGATTTATTTTGTTGATTATTGGCTGCGTCATTTGGCTTCTTGTTAGTTAAAAAGTTTAGCATGCTGGGCTTTAAAACACTCTCAGATAAGCTTGATGATCTTTGTATCGGTCTCTGCGTTTTATTCTTCTTACATGCTTGCAATTTTTGCTCAGCTCCATGATTGTTGTTGTGCTCAGGGGAATTGGAAAGAGTTCTTTTTTTGTTTTCATATACTGGTGTATGTATATTATTGTTTAGTATTACAACTTTATCATATTTGATTATTGCTTTGTTTCCTTTTTCTCTCTCCATCCTTACTTCCTGTTGTAGTAACTTCCTCTTTTCCAATATATTTTTCGGGTAATCCTCTTTAATATAATAATGAGTGCCTTTTAGTGCTCCTCTATTTTGAGATATATCTATTTTTATACCAAGTGTCGAGAACGTAATGATAGTAGGTCGTGGCTTTTCTCCTTTCTTACCTATCCTTTTTATTTCCTGTATGTCTCTGCGGTCCATGTGTATAGAGAAATATTGTGCAATAAAATTAACTATATTTGATTCTAAATTTGAATATGACGTTTCAGTTTCTTCAAAACCGAATAATACAATATTTCTCTGTCTGACTTGTTTTTCGAGAAAAAAGAGACGTTTTTCTTGATTTTCTATGTTTTCGCTAATGTTTTTGAATTTTTCCTCCCAAGTTTTGAATTTTTCTTCCAATATGGTGTTAATATTCTGAGTTTACAATATAAATTATGCCAGTAGTCAATTGTTTGGTTAGGCAGTTAACAATGACACCAGTTAACATGAATCTAAATAATCGATATTTCTCTTTTTTTCCCTTTTTCCCAAAAAAAAATTACAAGAAACCATTATTCCCCTTTCCGCATACCTCCGCGTTGCGCACAGTTCCGCGTCACTAATGACATAACAGTATGCCCATTGCCCAGTGGCAGTCAACCCTCCATGCGTACGGCGGTGGTGCCCGGGTCACGCACGAGGTCAGTCTAGGCCGTTCAACGCGCGGCTCTGTGTCACCGACGGTCGTTACCCCCGCCGGGATAAACGGTTATAGGGTTACCATGTAGTGCGGAAAGTCGATTTATTTTTAGCTTCACGTTGAATCCCGCACTTAGCCAAGACAGACTTAAACACCTCCGTTCCCAGTACGACCGTTCCTCAATTTCCGCCGAATTCTGAAGGCATTACGTGTTAAGTGACGGAACTCAACGCCGAGGTTTGCCTCGGTGCAAGAGCGAGAAAATGAAAATATTAAATATTTAATTTCCTCCAGTTTGAATTGAACCCACAACAATGCGTTTACAATTAACTTTTCCTATATATAGGATATAGATATACGATTAGTTAGTAGTAAAAAGATGTAAGTGCTTTTTTCTTTTAATAGATATGATTTTAGATGTTTCTTTTGAATTTTTTATATAAATTATTTATTTATTAGTGATTATTTTTTTAAATAAGCACTTATACGTAAAGCCTAGATAGTCTTAATTTAATCTTAGAACTTAGCCTGTTAGAGCTTTAGCTATGTAATACTTAACATAAATTACAATGTAAAATGATGGTTATAAGAGTAGGTATCCCATAACAATATATACGCCTGGCAACCCCAGGCCACCCAACCACTTGTGCGGCTTCGACGCGTGCGAGCGGACGCAGAGAGCGTGTGAATGAAATAATTAGGGGAATAACCGTCTTATCTTTATTACTTTTACGATGAAACGTCATTTCATTTGTTTATCACTAATTTCGATTCATTTTCAATATTTTTTTGACGTTTTCATATGGATACTTATACTTGATACTTGTAAGAGCTTTCATCTTAAAGTACGTGTTGTTGTCACATATATCTATATATATGTAGGTATGTAAGTAGGTATGTAGGTGTTATATAAATATCTTTAACTGTGTTAACCGATTACAAAAAAGTGGAGGTTCTTAATTAGATTCTGTTTGTTTTGCGATTTTAAATTTGCTACTTATAAATGGATTTTGATGAAATTTTCTTTATAGATTACGTCATTTTGCGTAAATAGTCATATAAAGAACAATTTAAAAGCCAAGTTTTTTTATTAAAAAATTGGTTAATGCGTATCATTGCTTCGTGTGGTACATAGTGGATCTTGAGCAATTTATTCTAATGACGGAACATTAGTATCAATTTCACTTCAATTGGTCCCCTGTGTTCTAATTAAGACAAACACACATTTCTAGTTTCTATTATCTATGTTATATTTTGAAATATAAAAAGGACTCGTTCTCGGAGTTTAACTTCGCGCTTAACCTATGTACCAGAGCGAGGAAATCAATATAATTCATTCCCTGGCGAGAAGGGATTCGCGGTAGTTGCGGGATAGAGGGTTGCGGGAAGGTAAAAAAAAAAAAAAATTAATATATAGTCTTTAAAAATACAAATTTAGAAAACATAGTCAAGCGCAAAAGCTAGTGTGACATAAACCGATATACGTCCGTATTTCTTAGTTTAGAGCCTATAAAAGTTTTATTAGCATGTCTATGGATATTTTTGTTTAACCAAATTATAGCAGATATTTAGATTGTGAAAACAATATTAACTTTTTTATATATTTTGTGAGTTTATAGAACTTTCATTGTTAGCTGAATCGGCACGCTGTATCAGCAGGGTAGGAACCTAGTGTTAAGACACTCTGTTCGCCATTTTCCACTGGATTCTGGAGGCATTACGTGTTGAGTGGCGGATTTTAACGTTGCGCTTTGCCTTGACACCAGGGCGAAGAAATGAAAATAATTATTTCATTGCCTCAAGTGAGGATCGAAACCACAACTATTCATGCTTACAGTCACACATTTGTGGCCTTGCGCCACGATTGGCCTGTCAGCTGAAATGTTACGTTATCTAAAAGTTCTAGAAAATATGTATGGCTTTTTTTGGTATCTACTCTTCACTAATACTATAAAGCCGAAGAGTCTGTTTGGTTAAAGGAGTTATTTCCAGGAACTACTGTTCACTGACTACTTTTTTGAAAATATATCCATTTAAACTTAATATTTGTATGTATAATAGCCGCTATCGTAGCTCAATGGAACAGTGTAAACGCTATGGTCGTAGGTTTGATTTCACTCGGAAGAAGTTATAATGCAATTATTTTTTTTCTCCGCTCTGGTAGATCAACCGAGGCTTTGAGTTCCCGCACTCAACATACCACGTCCTAAAAATGGGCGAAAAGTGGTCATAACATTAGGTTCCCTCGGCCTCCCCTGCAACCTCCTCCTACGCGGCGGCCTAGCACGGCGTCTATATAAAGTAAATGATATGAGGTGGTTACAGCTGCACTTAGGGCGACACTGTCACCAGACTACCTTGAGCGTCTCGCATTTTGGGCCTCACGGTTATTTGACGCATAAGGAAAAGGATATATTATATTATTTTCTTGATATGTATTGAAAAGCCTTTTTTAAGTTTAATTGAACGTAAAATTGTATTTTTTTCCCTTTTTTTGTTTGTTACGTAATCTTTGCTGGTGTATTTGAATTAATGAGAACGGGTTGTTTTTATTATAATTTTGATTCATTTATAGAACTCTTCTCTATATTAATTATCATAGAGATTCGGGAAATCTACCTTCCCGAAGGAACCAATGTAATTTCGGCTGTGCGTTGTCTATCAATCATTCAGTAAAAGAAGAGAAAAAAAAGCAGCTTCACGCTGTATCTCGCACACAACAGGGTAGGCAGAGGGAACTTAGTGTTCGGACACTGCGTTCTCCACTGTAAAATATGAGTTTTATGTATTTATATTATGTTGTTAGTTATATTAGTATGATGTACTTTAGCAACAACAATATGTATTAACATAGCGTCCGTGACCCGTCAGCCTTGATACAATGTCTCACTCAGTCTGTTATTGCAACGCAGTGGGTTGTTATTATAAAAATATGATGATTTTTATTATTTTTTTTTGTATCTGTGCTTTGTTTTATTGAATTGAATAATAATTTTTATTATCTGTTCTGCTTTTTTGTTGTATTTCTCATCAACAATATTATTTCTTTTTTACTAAAATAAAAGAATAACAGTTTTTTTTGACTGAACTCCTTGTAAACAATAGATTGTTTTAATGCTACATTTTTAATCGAATGCGTAACTACCGTGCGTTGATGTAGGTACGTCTTAATTGACTTAAGATATGTGGTATGTCTTTATATAAAACATTTTTTTTTATTTTATTCGTGTTCTTTATTTTACCTTCACGCTGTATACGACATATTTCATTCCCCTCTATTCGGCAAATTTTCGAGACATTGCGTGTTGGGTGGCAGAACTAAATGCCGCCCTTTGTTTTATTACCAAAGCCAAAATCATCAATCATCAAGTGAAAATATTTTTCCCACTAGCGGGTATCAAACTCACAACCATTGCGTTTACTACCACACGTCACACGTCGGTAGTCACTACACAACTATCAAATTAAACATTCGAAACTCCAAATCGAAATGAAATAAGAAATAAAGAACATCTCCGTAACTAAAATTAACGTGCATTTTCTAATGAATAAAACAAAAACTCTCACTTCTCCAGTCCATTACAAAATCGCTAGTATATTTCACCTATTATAACAGAACAATGGCAGTGCGTTTCAAACTTTATATAGGGCTGGCATGCAATTGCGTGATACGGCCGAATGTTTTAATGTTTTATTATTATTGCTTTATTTCTCTTACGGATTTATTCTAGAGATATACCAGTTAATTCTGCATTACATTATTGAGTTGCGGAACTTAGCGCCGCATTTATTTTTAGCCCAACCTTTAAGTCTAGCTAATATCAATAAAAAAAATAAGAAAAAAAACGCCTCATGTTGCCCTACTTCGCAGCTCCCGGAAGTATTTGTTAAAATTTTACTACCAATTGGGAATTAAACCTACAAACAACGTAAACACTACCGATGACCAATTATTTATATGACAAAAATGGGTAGAAAGTCTTACTCAACCAAGCGCACACCTGGCCCAGTACTTGCAGTGTACTGGACTAGGCTACAGTAATTCAAGCCTAATTTGAAACAAACGATTTTATCATCGCTTAATTAGAGTATCCATACTGTTTTATATTACGGAAGCTGGTAACAACCAACTATTACGAGATTGTATTCGATTGTAAATAGATTTAGAGTGAAGATTGCATCGATGTATCGAAATCGATATTTGAAAATTGATTTTGTAATAGGAGCTAGTATTATTCTAGTTACAGTAAAATATTCTGTAAGTTTTATGCATTTTGCCTTACAGTCTACGTCTGTGGGTACGAATCGAACTCGGGGTAATGATTAATTTTATTTTGTCGGTCTGGTAACAAGATAAAGTAGTATTATTTTGAAACACAACAGAATTTTTCTTCTTTTTCTTTATGCGACATATAAGGAGAAGCTAGTGTCAAAAAATTCCTTTTTTAATTTAAATAATTAAAAACACTATTATTTGAGATAGAGACCGTCGTGGCGCAGGGGGCACAAGCGCGCGACTGTACACGCGACAGATGTGGGTTCTATTCCCACTCGGGGGTTCCCATTCCCTCCCTTGTTAGGTCCCATTTCCTGGTTCCGGTAACGAAGAACGCGTGGCGTTGAGTTACACAGTACAGTACAGTATTTGACCACAACCAATAAAAAAAACATGATATATGATTTAGATATTTACATAATATGTAATATCTAACGAGATCTAACAAACAAGTAATTGAAGCGTAAACTCATCATGTCAACGAGATACCCCGCCGTACCTACTTTCGCGTGTTGCATAACCGCTTTCCACACGAGTGGGACGCACGCCTGCACCCTGGAGCCATCGGTCAGTGACACTGCTCTTGCTACTAATATGTTATATTAGCTATTGTTTTATTATGTGTGGTTTAGGGTAGTTTAGGTAGCTAGTGTTGTTTAGGGTAGTTTGAGAATGTAGTGATTTGTCACTCTGGTCTCTCATCGTACCTTTAGTATTATTATAAAGCTGAAGAGTATATTTGGTTTAACATGCTAACCGCAGGACCTATTGGTTTGAATTTAAAAAATATTTTTGCGTAAGAAAAAGATAAATAATTAAGAAAGCCTAGCCATGTTACATCATGGTAATCGTTATGCGGTAATCCTTTGAATCTGTAGTCATTTAATTCTAATATGGTAAGAACTAGTCTTGGATATGAAAATATTTTTTTCCATCGCATGAGAACCGAACCCAAAACCAAATGTGCAAGAAGAAGAGAAGAGAGAACTTATTTCAATATAATCTTTAAATTCTTCTTTAATTTTCATATTATATTTACTAGTTTTTAGAAATTATTATTATCTGTATGCTATTTGATAGATCGATTGCGATCAAACTTTCACTAGTAGTTAGGTACATTAATGATCAAAGAGAACATTAATATGTAGGTATAATTGCGCGTTCTAAATATTAAACTAGTAATTAATCATATTTAATCTAATATACGTAAATACTTTATGCAACTTGCATAAGCACTTTCCACGTAAGAATGCTCGCCCTGAAGTATGGGTCACTGACATCCCATAGAATTATCTGTATCTAATACGATAAATAGAAAATTGTACAAGTATCTTTTTACTGTACTGAAAATGTGTGTCTGTTTATTTTAAATATTATCTGATTTTTTTTTTTATAATTTTTGGATATTTGAGATCAATTGATAATTTAACTAGATTTGTATATTTCATCTAAAAATGCTTTATATACAAATATCTTAGCTTTTTTCTTCTATACTATAGTCAGTAAAAACTTTGCACCCTCTGCCTCTAGTTAGGTCATTGCCCGAAGTATAATAAAAAAAAGTCTCGCAGTTCGCACCTGAAGGAGAGACAAGTGGGAGTCACTTTCCATTATTCATGTCATGGATTGAATACATTTTTGGTGTTTATAAATTCATAGAAATGTATAATTTAAATTTGTTGACATAAAAAAGAAAGTTACAATTTTTTTAATATTTTGCTTCTTTATATTAAACAATTTATTTTAGGCTGTTATGTTTCTAAATTCCACATGTATATACTGTGATAAGCACTGTATATGTATCTGTTAAGAAGGTTTGTATAAAAACAAACATATGTATGTAAGTATTCAATTGAAAACTGCTTCCTTTTATAATGTATAAAAATAAATGGTTCAGGGAGTGCTTGGACCATCGGTCGTTGATCCTCGACTGAAAAAACATACTTCATTTGTTTATTATTGAATGTTTCGACAAAGTGAGGCATAAACATAAAAATCGAATGCAATAAAAATTACTCTTGTTTAAAATTGCTAATTGGATATACAAATAAAGATTCTTTGCGGTTTATTTCGCGTGGAAAAAGGGGAACTTTAAATCTTCTCACGGAAGTCATATTGATTAAAATAATATATTAAAAATTAAAATAAATCAGCTTCACGCAGCGGGATACATCCCGCACACAACAGGGTAGGCAGAGGAAACCTAGTGTTAAGACACTTGGTTCCCCACTTTCCGTTGAATTCTGGAGACGTTCCGTGTTGAGTGGCGGAACTCTCTCTCATTATTTCTATCGCTCGCTATCGCGAAATCCCTATCACTTGATGGTAAAGATGCCTGCAATATACCCAATATTGCAAACAAGTTGCCGATGTAGTATAACGCTGTTATCGCACCGGAAAGCGTCTGCGCGTGCTACATCTTATCGTAGCTATATTTATCGCAGTATTACTTCACTCTAAACGACGCGCTATAAATTAGACTCAGTAGGTTAGGAATACACTAATGATTATCTATTAAATAATATTATTTAATAGTATTGTATATCTATATATATAAAATCGAAAGGTCACTCACTCATCACGAAATCTCAGAGACTACAAGTGCTAGGAATCTGAAATTTTGCATAGGAGTTACTTATAGGACGTAGGTGCTCGCTAAGACGGGAATTTGCAATATTCGACTTCTAAGGGGTTGTTTTTGGGGTTGAAAGTTTGTATGAAACTTCGTTACTACAAATGCTAGGAGTCTCAAATTTTGCATAGATGTCACTAGGACGTAGTCATGGAGACAGAAATTAATAATAACATAGTTCACGCGGGTGAAACCGCGAGCGGGCCGCTAGTGTTATATAAACGTCAAAATATTGTATACGTTTCTTTAATTGACAGCAATGGTCACACAAGCAAGCATACACCCCAGAAAATAAAGATAAAAAATACTATTAATAAATATATTTTAATTAAATATTGTAAATGTAAATTAATAGGAAACCTTTAATGTAAACTATTTAAACAATCTAATAATTAGATAAAGTCGGCACGTGTTACGCTTGCAACGGAACGCAAACGGAAGTGATGCAACAGATTCGGCGCGCATCTGTGTAAACATGGCGTATGTTTAACGTGACCAGAATTTCATTCTAATTTGAGACAGCGGGCCCGCTAATGTTTTACAACAAACAACAAAACAGTTATTTGTATTATTTTATGTACGACAGTGTAATAAACTGTTAATACGAATTTACGTTACGTTAATTTACTGTATTTTTCGTCGTAAGTTTGTAATAAAAAATATGTAAATTATATTATGCACAAATTGAGTAAATATTAATTATCTTGTATTTAAAAAATTACAATATTAATAAGTAAAATATTTTAAAATAACATTTCTTTCTTATCTATAATCACAGATAATAAATGTATATTTTTAATCTGTACCCAGAGTCCCGGTAAAAGCAGGCCGTGTGGCTTACACCCAGCTTTTCTGAATGGTATGATGTTTCCCGCGCTCGCGGCCGACGACCCCGCGCTCGGTCACCGCCCCATAGAGTGAAAGTAATTCGCGATCGGCGACCGCATGCTACAGCAATGTTGCATAGATTTATTGCATGTTACGTTGTTTTTGCATGGACACTTGTGTTTTAGGTAATGTTTTGTTATTAAAACTAATATTATATACGTAATTAGATATTTTTGATAGATTAAATGTAGATCTAAAGGAAGAAATTTGTAATTATTAGTGACATTACTGTGTTATATAACTTTTAATGTTATAGTAACCGTGAGGTAGGTTAGGTTAAACGTGGTTCTTGTGGTTTAAAATGTCACTACCAATATTTATACCAGACAAATGACAGCGTTAGTTTCTGATATAATCTTGTGTCTTACTTATAATAGCATATATGTTAACTATTTATATTGTTAACAATATGGCAAATTTTATTTACTTTATTTAAAACACCTTTCAGATATGGTTTAAATAAAAAAAGAATATTTTTTTCCGTTACGCAATATGTGTAGATGAATAAACTAAAAAAATTAACAGCGGAATAATTTATGACTAAGGTACTTACCTAAATAAATATAAAAGAAATAGATAGTAAGTGTTTCATACAATTATTTATTAATTACAATCGTATCACTGTTCGCCGTTTGAGATCTTTGACCGAATCAATGAACGCGTTCTCACGCAATTTTACTAAGTAATCTCCGCTTTTGTTTTGATATTTATTTTAGATACATCTTCTTATAAACACAAATATATTGATTTTAATATTAATTCTTATGTGGAAAAAATAGTTCCTGAGATTAGAGCGTTTAACCAAATTAGATGCAATTGAACTACCACACATACGTTTTAATTATTTCTTTGCAGTGTAAATAAAAATAAATGCTTGATATAAAAAAATAAACCTAAACTTGCTTTCAAAAATTCCTTATCATAATATGAATGAAAAAATATCTTTTTACAAGTGAACCATATGTTTTATATTTTCTTTACTGCGGTGTAAAGGTTGACGTATTCGCAAGAGTCGTTGCTCTCGGTGCTTAGTGTAACGAAAAACACCTGTGAAAATAATATCGATCGTGATGGCTTTCTTGCTTGTGTTTCGGCTGCATTTTCAATTTTTTTACAGTCAGATCTTAAATCAGTCTGTTCTATTCTGTCTATTTATTCAATGATGTGTTTAGTGGTTGAACCACATTTAGCTTATGATGATTAAAATGTAACGAAAATTGCAAACCACCTTATCAAGAGTTTTGAAAACTATAAGAAACGAATATATACCTATACGCGGCTTCGACCGCTTAAACTTCTTATATTATAGCCAAATATAAGTATAATTTTAGTAGCATAAACATAAAAAATCCTCCAATCTGGATATAAACCCACGACCTTTAACCCCTTGTGTTAAGTTACAGTACAATTGCGCCTCAACACCGCCACTTTCTTAATTGTCATATGATACTTTCTAACAGCGATGACGAGATTCAAAGGAAACAAAGTTTGGTCCTGAGGTTTTTAATCTAGTTTTAATGTTAATGTAAGAATAATAATTATTCAGCTCAGTAATTGATTGTACCTACTTAAGTATTAGTTGGGAACTTTACAATTATTCTTAAGAAGCTTGCCTAGTGTCAAGATACTCCACTCTCCACCAGATTTCGAGATAGGTTCTGGGTGGAACTTAACTTCCCGTTTTATCTTTGTAAGAGGGGAATAATGTAAATATTTTCCCCGAATAGGGATCGAATTCACAACCATCGAGTTTACAGTCAAATGATGTTCCTCTGAGAAACGGTGACTTCAATTTTAAACTGGGCAGAAATTAGAAAGAAGAGAGTCACTGCGTTGCCAAAAAAAGACTTCATCAGTTAATTGAAAGTAAACGTATCTTCTTATACTTCTAGTGCACTAGGTTAGGTCTCTACAAATAGGGTAGTTTAGTTTACACTAAAAGTTGTGTGGTGGTAACCGCTACTATAGTTCATATACTTATTGCTTAGTATAGGTATTAAATAATGGTAAAGAGCATGTCTTTAAGAGGTAAGAAACCTTTACTTAGCCTATGATTATGTTATAACAGAGTGTCAAGACCCTTGACGTTTCTTTATAAGTTGCATCGATTGCTTCACAACTTTCTATGCACTGTAGAGCAGAAGTGAACTATTGGCCTTAGGTACCAATTTACCCTTCCAATAGAAAGGTGCGAATTATATTATGTTTTTTTTTTTATTATTAAAATTTAAGAGAATGAAAAAGCAATTTAGCAAAAGTTAGGATAAACCAAAAGAAAAAAATGATATCGATATGACTTTTAGTTTATGTAATCACAATTTAATATTTTAATGTAATTAAAATAAATTTTTAAATATATTCCTTATAAATTTTTAAATCAAGTAAAAAGATCTTTGTTTGAAATCGGTTCAAAAGGTCTACCAGAAAGGATAAACTATGTCTAGATATAAGTCTCAAGTTCCAGTCAAGGAACTAATTTAATATGTTTTTCAATCATTAAAAATTTACTTTTATATGTTTTTTATAGTAATTATTATGTATAATTTACTTCTTTTCAAGATGGCAGGTGTACTGAATGATTGATTGTTTCGTTATATACAAAGATATGATTATGATGATACTATAATGTCAGAATAGCATTATTTACTTAGTAGTTTCTTAAATGCCTTATTTGCTGAAGAAACTGTATCTTATCTTTCCTTAATTATATGATTAATTCTTTATTTTTCTCTGTTTTGTCGGTTTCGTTTCATAATAAACTAAAGCTATACTTGTACCTAAAGGTTAATATATTTCTTGTGGAGAGCTAGGCAGCCAAACATCACTTAGTTGAATGTTCATAATGACGATGCCAATGACGATTTTAGGTAACTGAATCCAAAAATCGAACAAAACAATTAAAATTTGAAATTATATTATGTTTTTCTTTTTCAGGACTTGTTACAACACCTAGGATAAGGAAAAAGGTTAAAAATGTGTTGACACGTATAGACGATATGATTGGTCCTCTCTGTGCCCTTAAAGATTGCGTAGACCAAAGGTTGAGGATAAAGGTAAGTTTAATTATTACTCAGAATTGATATTACACCGTTAATTGTAATTAATTTTATGAAATATGAGTCGACGATCGACAAATTTGCAAATGGGAGAAAACCCTTGGCTTGGGAGGCTTGCCAATCTTTGCCATCTTAACCTATGTATGAGAGAAGGAGAATTACCTGTTTCTATATATAATGGAAAATTTATATCTACAGGTTTTTACAATAAAAAATGATTTCCATAAAATATGTACCTAAATTAATTTTCCAAGCACTGCATGTTATGTGACAGAACCCAACGCCGCTTTTATTACCTGAGCGTGGAAATGAAAATTAAAGTATAGTTCCAAAAATACAATTTTACCATAAAACTTCTGCATTTTATCCCGGAAAATATAAAATTTATATAGCCGTTACACAGTCTCAACGATAATGTTAGTTTAATGCGTGCATTTTCGGCCATCATAACTACAAAGGGCCTTTTGCATCCTTTGTGCAACTGGCGTTCTGCCAACCCGGAACACATCAACCGATGACAGACGATGCTGTGCCAAAATAGATGTAGCTATGCCTAGTTTGAACATCATTAAAGAGAATGTAGTAAAATTTTGTAATTTAACATAATTCTATGGTTTACTAGCTCTAGTCAGTGTCTTCGTCCGCGTGATTTACATAATATAGCTTAGCGATAAATTGATTGTCCAACACAAAAACTATTTTTGAATTCTAAACAATAGTACCTGAGATTAGCGCGTTCAACCAACCAAAGTCTTTATTTTAGTAGAGATTGTGATGATGTCTACGTAAAACTAATCGAATTATTCATAATTTATGGAGACAGTGAATGGGACAGCATCAGACTGTAACGTGATATTTGGCTCAACTCAAATGCCTGAACAATTTAAATTTCTTTGATGAAATAAATAAAGTCCAGCATCGAGTTCTACTACTTAACAAGTAGTGTCTGTTGTTCAGGCGGAAAGCGGAGACTCTCCCTCCCTCCACCAACCCTGCTATAACCGTGAAGCTAATTGAAACGTTAAAAAATGACACTATTACACTAAGAAAAAGCTAAGAAGAAATATAAAATACGAAACTTAAACAAAAACTAACAAGAGATAAAAAAGATGATATTCATAATACATCCAATCGTATTGCGCTTGCCAAGTACCAGAAACAGCCCAGTGACTCAGAAAGACCTAGGAAGAGCCTTGTCGTACGTCACCCGATGCGCTGGCGCACGGCTATTAAAAGCGTTCCATTTGCAATGTAAGCGCACAAAGAATGTTGGTACCGTGCTAGACATGAAAATATTCTGCTTAAACTGTTTTAAAGGGATAATAGACTATAATATATTAGTTGAGCCAAGCGAGCGACTGTAAGTGCGACTGTTGAATCAAGTCCTACTCTGGGAAATGAAATTGAATATACATATATTGAATATTTTCTTTTATATTTTCTCGCTCTGGTAACGAGACGGCGCGGCGTTCAGTTCCTCCACTCAATAAGCAATGGCAATGGGTTTTAACATCACATCTAAATGAAAAATAATATATCTATAGTGACGACTTTTTTAATTAAAGAAAATTGCCAACAAAGCCACTAATTTACTTTTTTTTTATTTTTTTATAAACAAAAATCTTTTACAAATATTTATATTCGCAAATATAACGATCAATTTAATAAAACGATTATATTAACAGTAAATTGATAAATTCCTGTTTATAATATATTTGTAACTTCTCACGTCTTTATTTTATTAACAGTGAAATGCTTAAAAGACATCGCCCATCCGTCATCATTTCTTTGGGAGTTCCAATTTCCTGAATCGTGGGTGGTCTCGTCAATCATTGACCCATCTTTGTATGCGTACTGTCTATTATATTGACATATATATGAGTGCAGTTTGTCTGAATACTTTGTCGGAGGTTTCAGTTCGGTTCCTGCTCGTAGCACAGCATGATACATTATGTAGACAAGAAAATTTAAGACCTAGTGTTGGTATTAAAATATGTATATTTTATTGTTGTCCATCTCGCATCCTATATCTTATAAAACAAAGTCGCTTTTTGTGTCTGTCTGAACTTTCTAACTCTTCTTCTTCTAAACCACCCAACGGATTTGGATGCGGTTTTCACCATTAGGTCGAGTATTTCTCAGGGAAGGTTTATATATAGTTTATTATTTGTACATTCTTATGTAAATTAACATAAATACGATAAATGTGTATAAAGTCCTACCCGCTGAGACATTTTGGCGCATGCGCTGCTTTAATGGTAAATACTACATGAAAAAAATGTACTGGAGTATTGTTCCTCTTAATAAGACCTACAAAAAAGTCAGCGATGGCATATTCGTATCTTTTAAGAATAACGTGTAGTGATCATATTTCTGTCTAAAAATAGTAATTTCAATATATTTTTTATTGTGAGGGATATTTTTCCATAATGGTATTAATCCTTATCCTTTAAAATACTTTATTAAATTTCTACGTTAAACGAAGATAAAATTTACTTTTTAAACTATTTCGAAATTGCGAATAGTTTTAGAGAAAAACGCATTTAATTATTGACACATCACGCCGTTCACACATCACGCCGTTCACACATCACGCCGTTCACACATCAACTGTATCGAGTCAAGTTTCACTTATTCCTTACTCTCAGCATATAAATAAGTATATTAGTTACGTTGGCCATTTAATGTAGATCAAAACTGTCTTTTCTGTTTTTCATTTTAATAACTACTTTAGAAGTTGTTACAATATCAAAAAATCCTTGCTGCGAAACGCGCCTCGCGACGTTATGCTTATACAAGCGAGTCCGCCGCGCCCGCCTGCCTCAGTGGTGCCTGGTGGTTCAGTGGTAGAATGCTCGCCTGCCACGCGGGCAGCCCGGGTTCAATTCCCGACCGATGCATTCTATTTAATTTTCGTCACAGGCAGCCACGTAGTGCTTGCTTTTCATCAGGGACAGAATACCCTCTTCAGCATTAACCACAAGCTCGAAAAAAAAACCCGCCTGCCTTTATAGCAACGAAGATTTAGATGCGTTTGCACGTATTGGATAATTCGAGTTGAATGTATTATTTAATGTCATTTAACTATCTAAAAATAGTAATTTAAATATATTTTAATAAGTACTTGAAAAGATTAGTATCACAGATATAAAATTACGGTACCTACTAAAAAATCTTTGCTGCGTAAAACAATTGGAAAATCCTTATTGAAACTACGAAAATGCGGGTTGCATTAGGGTTTAATTAATTTTCACATTATCTTAAGTGCTTTCCAAACCTACATTATATGAATAATCCAGTAGTAAAAGCGGGCGAAGCCGCAAGAGGGTCGCTAGTATATAATAAGTGTAATGTAAATGAATAGAAAAAACGGGCAAGTGCGAGTCGGTCTCGCACACGATCAGTTCCGCCCCATTATCTTATATATAAAATTCTCGTGTCACAATGTTCGTTCCCGTACTCATTTAACATTAACATTTTTTTTTCCATCATTTTTTTAGTTCAAGCGGGCAAAGTCGCGGGCGGGCCGCTAGTGTATATATAAAAACGGCAAAAAAATGACGTTTGTTCTAGTTAAATTAGTTAAGTGTTCGCTCATCACTTTCTGCCCAATTTTGAAGACACTCTGTGTTGAATGGCGGAAATCAACGTTGCAATTTGTCTACTATCACGACGAAATGCAATTTTTAAACGGTTTTATTAAACGGTTTTATTTAGCTCACCCCGTTTGTTTATTTGTTTGTTTGGGTCAAATTTAGTAATTGAAATTTAACCCTCTTCCCGTTAACCGATTGATCTGAAATTTGGTATACGCCTTTGATTCTGGTGACAATACAATTATCCATATTCAATTATTGTGAATCCAAGATGGCCGCCGCTACAAGATGGCGGACAACTTAGTTTTTTTCAATCCCATCAATATGGATATCAAATGAAAGGGCTTGTCAAGTAGAATTCAGTGGACTATACAAAATCAAAATCCAAGATGGCCGCCACT